>JBBPSC010001402.1:0-10163 GCA_038093395.1 Baorangia bicolor | reverse complement strand
GAACTGAAATCTAGTCCACACCTTGAACAGTGGGTTGGGATTAGCAGTATGATAAGAAACGAGGACCTGACATTTCACTGGTGATGAGATATGGACGATCTGAATAGTTCCTTGACCTGTTCTCGAGCAGATCCTTCGCAATCTTTTCCGAGTTGATGATGATGATATCCTTTCCCAACAGTCGAGAATAAACTATGTCGCCTGCACGGATCTCAGCTTGACTAGATGGCGTAGAACTGAACATGCTATAACCCACCGTATGTTCTTGCCCACTCGGTATATGTTATCCATGGAGCATCTGCGTTAATTCCGATAACATTCCCAAGCCATGGTAACCCAGGAGGTCCGGGAGGCAATGGGTGAGAAGTTCGACTCCCGAGAGCTCGCCGCCCAATATATAGAAGCACGACACTCCCGAGAGCTAAGGTACCTGTAGTCGCCCAGTCAGACATTGCGCGGGGGGCGATAGCGATGGCAGACCTACAGAGAAGATTCTTTTGATTTTAGACCGTTGAAATTTTGTACCAGTGGAACCACCCTGAAACATGGCCTATTAATAAGATGTGTAGTTCGGTCGTATCTCATGTCGAACCCGGGAAACACCCTGAAACATTGGCTTGAAATAAGACACCTAAAAAGTAAATTGCGAACCAACGGATATTCTGTCATCCCTTGCGACTGCGCAAGCATCTCGGAGTGACCCCGATTGGACTGAGATGTTGGTTGGTTGGATTTTGGATGGCCCAAGGAGTTTTCTAAGTTCTGCGCCTAAGGAGTGACATTGGATCTCCTACTCAGATTTCTAGTCGATTCTTATTCCGAGGGTACTGATCAGCTGCTTCATGATCCGAGGACCACCCTGACCGAACTGAACGTGCAACTAGAAAATAATGCACAGCAGCGGAGAAAGGAGGGCCTGGATGTTATCAGACGGGGAAATGTTAAGATCCACAGGGATCGATGAAGGAGCCGATATGAGGCAAGTCCCACGAACTTGCATATCACAGGTATGCCGAGAGTTAACTTTCGGTTCAGCTCGAAGATAGTGGATGAAGAGATAATTGCATGCATTTCTACGGCGAGAGAGGGTGAACGCGGATGGGACTGACTGGTGTAGGTGATGGCGCGCTTGTCGTGGACCTGATGACGACGAGCATGCCAATGAGGAGCAGCGTCCGACAAGTGGTATGTCCGGGCCATAAAAAGTCAGCGTCTGACTCAGTCTCGGGTGCTGCAAAGGAGAACAAGGCAAAGACAGGCCTCTGTCGGTGGACTGACGTATGGCGAGGATGTCGCATACAAAGCAGGGCACGATGGCCTCTCTGGTGAGCGTTTCCTGTCAGATTTGCTGGTCCGACATTGGGGGCAAGAGGAGGGGAAATTTGGTCATTCCAAGGGGTCGGCAAGCCTTTCGGGGTAGCCAGGTTTTGTGATCGGTAGTGGTCGTTCCGTCGACTCGAGCGTGGCGCGTTTTTCCTTGTCGAGACGCGGTTTCTGCAGCGAGGGACGTTGGGAATTGGACTTTGAGCTTGGACCGTGGATCGGGGGGGAGAACGCGGTGCGGGTGAGAGGAGGGTAGGGTGGAGATGACGAAGTACGCAATTGATCATGGCCGTACCATCGTCGACTGGTAATGTCTTCAGTGCTGAGCGCTGAGAGAGGGTAGATGTGGATGGGACTGACAGGTGCAGATTGCACACTTATTGTAGACCTGAACGGGGACGACTATACCGACGAGGGAATCCCAATATACTGGTACATGTGTGTCAGAAATTGCCAGTACAGCTAAATTATTAGGAAGTATTGCAGCGTCGATACTCTTCTCATGACTTGAAGGGTCTTAATAAGATCGAGTAACCCAATTTCCTAAACATCCTACTGAAGTCTCATAACGCATAACAAGGGAAGGAGACCAACACTATACATTATGAGCTAGCGTACTGTACATAGTTATAGTTACATGGTCTATCTACCCCACGGATTTAGAAAACGGAATATTGTCGAGCTACCCCCCACGAGCATATTCGCCAACCGATCAGCTTCATCTCGAGGAAACGCACAACGCGTTTCAAGCCTCCTCGACAGGTCTCTCCTCTCGAGAAACAAACCCTTGATCATGAATGACCGAAGGTTATCAGCGATGGTAGCAAGCCAGCCCCGTACATCTTTCACATACGGAGGGTTGGTGTTGTTTAAGGAGGTGTGGAGCATTATCTGGAGGGCGATCCGTGACTCTGCCCGCTTTGTTGCGAACGCCGTCATACGAGCCGGGATGGCTGTGATACACGCATGCGCGACAGACTCGATGCCATAGCCCTGGAACGTCCTTTCATTCCTGCCCCACCAGTCCTCCATAACGTCCTCGCTTTCCAGATTCGTGACGACGAGCGCGAGGGGTACTTCCTTAGCACACAGAAATTCGAAAAACAAGAGATAGTTTTTCTGCATCGTGGCGGTGATTCTCCCGCCTCGGACGCAAAAGAGGAGGAGGTCAATCCCACCAGCGTTGTGCAGGGTCGTAATGAGCTCGTGGGCCTTCTCGATGGCGCCAAAGAAGGTGTTGACGCCCATCTCTGGCTCGTTGAGCCCGACGGTATCGAAGATATGGAGTGGTGTCCCTCCGGGAAGGGTAAAGGAGTACTCTGTTGCTTGCAGTGTGCAACCTTCTAGGTTCGGAGAGGTCGATGCGACCTCGGCACCGGCCATCAAATTGATCACGGAGCTCTTGCCCACGCCAGTTTCTCCGAACAGGATCACGTTTTTGGGCTTGATGTTGGCTAGCGAGACATGGATTGGTAACTTGTTAACGCTGCCTAGCATTCCACGGAGAGACCTACCAGGTCTTGCGCCGCCATAGATGAAAGGATCTTGAGCGGACGTACTGCCTTCGTGTTTTTCGTCCCATGTCCAGACTGCCACACCACAATCCCAAGGTTCTCTTAGGAATGTAGGGTGGAAGGTGGAGGTGACTTTACCGACTTACCGTTCAATTCAAGCCGGTTGCCAGCATTGTCCAGGGAATCATACGGTGGAGCCTGTTCCGCCTCTGGCAGATTGGAAGAGGGCTGATTAGTCATATTTCTGGCCGATTGATCGTTATGTCTCTCAGACGGGGACGATCTATCAAGTTCACTCGGTTTCTGGCCCATGTAACTAGTCGAAAGAGGAGGAGGGAAGGGAAGGAAGTTAGGGAGTCTGAGAACATGACGGTAGGCCATGAGCCATGAGGTCCTAGTCTGAGCTTTAAAATTCTTTCTGAGTTTGAATGCCGATGGGGCAGAAGTGTCCCACGACCTCGACCGAGTTTGGTCTACTACATTTCCTGATGCTGACGGTCGACAAACCATTCCCCCCAGATGCATACAAATCAGGTCTTTTCACCTGAACGTGTTGCCCTTATAGGGTGTCTGCGAGGCACAGGCAGGCCGCGAAAGCTCCTCTACTCCACTCACTCATGAAAAATAGGTTCGGAAACCAATGAGAACGAATTTCGATGTCGAACCTGTGCACACGCACGCAGACGATGCTTTCGCCCCACAATGCACCTCTTTTACGATTCTCCTCCACTCATGAGATTCGGGTCGCAGAACTAGAAAAGGGGGTAAGTGGAAAAATCGCCTACGTACAGGTAGGTCTTGAAAGTACTCATACCTGGCGTGGCCGTGAAGAACGGTATCAACGTCTGGCGAAAATGGATCGGTATGCCCAACCACCCCACGAGGATGCTGACACCGGTCCATAACTTTACGTTTATTCTGCCACGCCAGGTATTGATTTACCAATACTCACTGACACCAGCGGCGTTGTGCAGCAAGACTACCTGAGGATCGTGCAAGGAGAGTACCGTCTTCTAGCTGCATCCGACTGGTCCCACGTTGGTGGACACATCAAGGCACTGGTTATGGAGGTATTTTCATCGAGAGCAGTCGCTGTCTGCATCAGGTAGCCTTGGATAAAATGGTCTTAATGTCTGGACGATATTCAGAGTCAGACGTGCTCGATGTGGTTTGCAGCGGTCGGGAAGTGCGAACTACGGACTAAATTGAGCATGTGTAGGGTATTTCAATGCGTGTGGTAAATCCAGAGCTCTGATATAGCGCGTCTCATGTTCTCTATGTCTATAAGAAAGTGGAAAGATCAGCCCGAAAGAGGTCGCGACCCTCACAGATCTATGATTTAGCAGCGGGTGGAGGGATGCCCTCAGCCAACAAAACTGGATCCTTTTTCCTCGGCTCTGGTTCGCCCATTGCTTTCTTTACGACGGAGTTGCTAAGCATTTTCGAGTACTTTGGTTGTACGAACATGGCGCTGCGACGATCCCATTGAGCACGTGCTGCGGAAGGTAGGGGATGAGTGTGCTTACTTGGCTTCGATGAGGAGGTTGCCTTTGAGATCTTCGACGCGTCCAGAGACGTTGACTTTACGGCCGTTCTTCTCTTCCAGACGGACTTTGATCACGATAAACTACCAAAACCGGTTTGGGTGAGTAAGGCTGGACCGTGACACGGCGTCCCTACCTGGTCCGCAAATGTCGGAGCCCTGTAATTGATCGACAACTTCGCAGTGACACCAATCTTGTCGGGCAGATTATTGATCGCCTGCAGTTATTCAATGTTCAGAAGAAAAAATAAAGCCAATTACGAGGACCCCCTTTGTCGACACGCACCGTTCTCGCCAAACTCTCGTCCAAAAGCGTCGCGAGCAACCACCCATGAACGATCCCGTCGTGCCCACACAATCCCCTCCCCACGTGTACGATTCCCACCGCCTCGGTCTCGTCCCACCTCGCCCGCACCATCGGCATCAACGTCAATTTCCCCGGTCCCCTCAGCGCCCCCGCAGAGAGATTGTTCACCCGTCGTTCCTCTGGGAAATGTTGGTACGGACGGACCTCGTACCAGTCGTCGGCGTCGGGGGCGGTGCGGAGGGATTGGAGGAGGGGTAGGGACTGGAGGGTGCGTTCGAGGTCGGCGGTGTAGGCGAGGGATGACGGGGAGGAGGGGTCTTGGGGCGGGCCGGGTGCGGGACGGGGTGCGATGAAGGTGAAGTAAGGGTGGGGGACGAGCGCGCCGGTGGTGTAGGCGCCGAGAGAGACAGTGCCGACGAGGAGGAACGTACGGAGGATACCGGGCCGGGATGGGGGTGGAGGATGTGCTGTGGAGAAGAGACGGGCGGCGCGTCGGAGGAGGGCAGACGAGAACATCTCTAGGGATCGGATTGACCGGGATGGATTATGTAAGGATCATACTCTCGGCATGTTCCGAGCGGCGTTCGAAATTGACATTAGTGATTCCATCCATCGCCGGCCTCCCTCTCAAGACCTAGACACCAGCTTCCAAAAAAAAATACGATGGTGAGTCTACCTTGGACATTCAAAACTGCGTCTCGGAATCCCCTGGCACCGACACATCCATGAACATTCTACCACTACAAGATGGATGACGAGTACGTAGTCTGGATGGAACTGAGGTGCCTCTGACCAAGTTTGATCACAGTCGGTTCAGCAACGCATGGCTATTCGTGCCCATGAAAGCAGAGTCGCACGACGATGACACTTTCATTTGATTGCTGGACTCGCTCGATTCCGAGCAGAGTGCTAGAGCTCCGAGACACAGTGGCGATCGCTTCCGTCCGTCCTCGTGATGAACGTGCGACTGACTGTGTTTTCGTCTCAATGACCAGCCTCCTAAATCCAAACCCGGTTCAGGCAAGAAACCCGCCCCCGCCCCTGGCTCTGCCAACAAGGCTGCCAAGTCCACGAAAAACCCTCTCTTCGAGGCCAAGCCCCGTAACTTTGGTATCGGTATGTCGCTCATGCTTGCTGTGATGGGACGGATCGTTGATCGGTGTTGCAGGTCAGGACATTCGTCCCAAGACCGACTTGACCCGCTTCGTCAAGTGGCCCGAATACATTCGTCTTCAGCGTCAAAAAGTCATCCTTAGCCAGCGTCTCAAGGTGCCTCCTGCCATTGCGCAGTTCTCGCACACCTTGGACAAGAACACGGCCACCCAGTTGTTCAAGCTTCTCAACAAGTGTGTCCACATCTCGGATCTCGGTTGAACCTGACGTGTTCTTATCGATCGTGTAGATACCGCCCCGAGTCCAAGGCCGAAAAGAAGGAACGTCTCGAAACCATCGCCAAGGCCACCGCCGAGCAAAAGGAGGCAGCCAAGGACAAGAAGCCTCTCGTTGTTAAATATGGTCTCAACCACACTGTTGCCCTCATCGAAGCCAAGAAGGCTTCTCTCGTCGTCATCGCACACGATGTCGACCCCATCGAACTCGTCGTCTTTGTCCCTGCTCTCTGTCGCAAGATGGGTATCCCTTATGTGATCGTCAAAGGCAAGGCTCGTCTCGGCACGGTCGTCCACAAGAAGACCGCTGCTATCTTGACCCTCCAGGACGTCAAGAGCGAGGACCAGCGCGAACTCGCCACCCTCATTAGTGCTGCCAAAGCCAACTTGTGAGTACACCACGCACTGATAGTCTGTATAAATCTGACGGCATTCTTATTCTTTCCGCAGCTCTGACAAATACGAAGACCAGCGTCGTCAATGGGGTGGTGGTATTCGTGGCTACAAGTCTACCCAGATGTTCCGCAAACGTGCCAAGGCCGCCGGCCAGAACGCCAACGCGGCCGCTCTCGGCAAGCTCTAAAATGCCCCAGGTGTGCACTACACCTTTCACTTGCCGCCCTGGGGTTGGTCGTTGTCGGTCGTCGTATGTCATGGTCCTCATGTGTTAGGAAGTATGCTATGCATTACGTCGGACTGTTTTTTTCTGGTTACGCCACGGTGAACGTGGATGGTACCTGGAGATGGCATTGTCGTCGTTGCGCTCGTGAGAATCCGATTCGATTCGATTACAAATGCGACATCTTCATGAATACCTTGAAAAGACAAACCTTGCTTCTTGCAACGTTTCCTTGAAGAGAACCGACACTGGTCAACAGACTCAAGGCATTGATGGCCTAGCAACATTCACGAGTAGACATCAAGGATTAGAGATCCTACGTGTCACGGCTTTCTAACGGCCTTCCTCAACACGAACGGGTTCACCTCGTGTTGACCAAGGGTTTCCACCGACCCACCGAATTCGTGTTAGTGGCACAACACCCTGGCAGTTTTGCGTACCTGTCTTAATCCCCATCGTGTCCGTCATACGACCGTGGATGATGCGGAGAGAGCACCAGGTATCTCTGTGGGCCAGCCCAAGTCATACGAACCATGATCACGTCTCCTATGTTCTCGTAGCATCTACGTTCTACAAGAACAGAGTACACGTGTTTGGTCGTCTGTGATCATACCTGCGTATCTTAGAGCACGTTAACGGTACATGTTGAAGGCGACATCGTGGTGCGTACTGTAGTTCAAGTTGGGGAGAGTACTGTGGTTCAATGTCGAAGAAATTGTCCCAAGTCTCCGCAAAAGAGCAACCCCCAATCGTCGTTCAATCGCTTGTACAATGCATGTGCAAGAGTGATATGCAGCGAACGACAATGCCAAAGAGGTACTTGATGCCGTCTCTTTTAGGTTTTGATCATGAAGTTCTTTGGGATTAAATCTAGTTCACCATTGCGTCTTGACAGATTCCGTTGCTTATCGTGGTATGTTTCTTCTTTGTCTCCGATGCAGCATCCCACCATTACTCGCCGAGGTTCCTGAGCTCACCGAGTTTCCTGTGCGTGGACTCTCTTCTATATCAAACTGACCCACCCGCCCACGTTGGTAGCTTCAGCCCTACAGGTTCGAGTGGGTGACATCCCACTCATTGGACTCGCATTCCTCCTGAGCTTAACCGTAGGAATACATGCAATCATCTCACCGCCCGCTATCCTTGAGCTGAACCGATAGTTTATTCTCGGCATGCACTTGACCAGATATGCGCATGCCCGTCATGTGTGAGTTCGTAGGACGTGCCTCATATTCGCTTCTCCATTGATCCCCGTTGATATTGGCACTGCCTTCTGTTTGCTTGCCTATCTAATAACAACCGAGCCATGCTCTTAAATATTTGCTGCTGTGCATGTACCCGCATGATTTTTCTCTTTTGCGTTCAATTCAGTCAGGGCGGTCCTCGGAGTATGAAGCAGCCGATCAGTTACCCTTGATAGGAATTGACTAGAAAGCCGAGTAGGAGAAGGGTCACTGCTTTACCCACGGAATACAGAAGGCTGCCGTCCAAAATGCAACTAATCCACACCTCGATCCAATCTGGGTCGCGCCGAGAAGCTTGCGCAGGCGCAAGGGATGATAGAGAAGTATTTGTTGGTTCGCAATTTACTGTTTAGGTATCTTACTCCAGGCCAACGCTCGGGTGCTTCCCGGGTTAGACATGAAACACGACTGATCCACGTAACCTATTAATAGGACTGATTCCAGGGCGATTCTGCTGGCACCACAAGACGCCGTACTTTTTCCAACCAAGGTCAAACAATTCTTTCGCATGTACAAATTCCACTCAAGCAACGGGGCTGAACCATTCAAGGACGCCAGCCCTCTGAATCCGACCTTCTCTCCCTGCTGCCATCCGATTCAACCACGATGTCTGAGGCTCCCATTGCCGTAAAGCGTTCACGCTACCATGGTTGGTTACCCCGCCACGCCGAGGTTCACAGGGCCTTCATCAAAACGAAGGTGACCAAGGCTCTCGAGCGGAAAGATCGCTCAAACCGTACGGGGGGCGCTGATACCCACCATACTGAGCCTGTCGCACGTTTTGCCGCTGTCATTCTCGGTAGCAGCGTTATGCGAGAGCTCTTTGAGCAGATATTTCTTCAGGTCAACACTGATCCTAAGGTACGGCCCAACTAACGTCATGACCACGTAAAACTGACATTGTTCCTTCTCGTCCTTAGTGGGTTGACCCCAGCTACGTCGTGACAAACTTTGAAACCTTCCTGCATTTACTTGACGTCGTCGTGCACGAGCCTCCCGCGTACTACAAGGCTGAGCGCGAGGATGGCACGGTCGTCGGCGAGCCGATTGGCGTGCCGATATTTCTTGTCTTTGATATGCTCAGCAACACCTCGGCAGCCTACGACTTGTTCCGTTATGATGAGTTTAATACCGCGCTCAAGGCTCTGTTGAACAGCTGGGCCACCTACCTTGAGTCCTCTGCTTCCAATTATACCCTTACCACCGGGCCGGAAGGGTTGTTCAGTCCGGAGGCGATGGCTGATTTCGTGCCCTACCTCAAACCATTGACCTTCGAGGCCACTTATGTCTGTCCCGATCCATTGGCAGAAAACAAAGGCTTCCAGTCGTGGGATGCCTTCTTCACTAGAGAGCTCCAGCCTGCCGCACGCCCCGTTCAACTTCCCGACGACCCTTACCTCATTCACAATGCCTGCGAGTCCACCACCCTCCGCATCGCTACCAACGTCAAGCTCCACGATACGTTCTGGCTCAAAGACCAGAAGTACTCGCTGTACGACATGCTGGGTAAAAGCAACGAGAACGCCCGGCAATTCGCGGACGGAACGGTCTACCAGGGGTTCCTTAATCTCCAGGATTATCATCGCTGGCACAGCCCTATCAACGGCACTATCACGAAGACCGTTGTGTTGCCTGGCTCCTACTATGCTGTGCTCCCCGACGACGGGGCGCCTGCTGGCGACGACCTCAAAGAGGGTGATCCTCACGGTGCCTTGCTCCGCTGCCAACCCTGGCTCACCGTTTCTGCTACCCGGGCCCTGGTGTTCATCCAAGCAGACAACCCCGCTATCGGGTTGTTTTGTTTTGTTGCAGTTGGGATGGCGGAGGTGTCTACTTGCGAGATCACTGCCCAAGTTGGTCAGAGGGTCGTCATTGGACAGGAGTTGGGAATGTTCCGCTGTGGTGGATCTACCTATGTGCTCGTCTTTGGTCGTCAAACCAAGATCACTTTTGAAACCTTGGAGGGCGAACCCATCAAACCAAACCACCATTACCCCATCAACGCGGTCATTGGCAAGGTTGCGCGGACATGATTTTGAGATGGTCGATGACGCGTTTCAAAAGTAGGTGATTTGTCGCACGATACGGTTGGGGTTGGGGTTTTGAAAACGTCCGGTACAATTGGTATATACGATGTGTGTATGTGTCTGAATCAATAAGCTGAACCTTTGTCCATTCAACGGTGTCCTTGTGTGCTTTATGACGCGCAATACGGGCGGTGGGTA
>JBBPSC010001401.1:0-10166 GCA_038093395.1 Baorangia bicolor | reverse complement strand
AACTTTTGTGTCCTCGGAATTGTTCGTGGAGAAACTTCCTGCACAGTTGCCGCTTATATGTTCTCCTGTACAGTTCCTTTGTAAGCAACTCTCACGCTCACGCTCGCCTTGTCCATGACGGATGCTCGACATTGTTGATCATGATATTCGATCGAAGGATGGGTTTGTACGACGATCCCGATATTTCGTAGCGGTAGTGGAACCAATAGTCGCTCAATATCATGCTCAATCTAATTCCGAGGACCAGTGCCACAGTCTGGAAGCAACGGCCAATTTTCCGTAGACAAACCTAGTGCTAGACAGTTGATTGACTAGAAGAAAGGGTAGCAAACTTCCCATGTAGCTGCCAGTGTGGGGGGTAATGACAGTGATGTTGCTAAGACTCCCCAACCTCAAGGTATCCTGTGTGTACCTACAGCCTCATCTCACATCGGATATCGTGGTCATGCGGCGTTCGCAGTCTATAAACGCAGTCGCGGATAACATCCTTTTTTTCATTTTCCCTTTCATCTCCCTTTCATTCACAACTCAGGTTGCGACTGACCTACACTTGTAAGTTTCCAGATCTTCACCTTTCAGTGTCCTTGAACCAATCTGGCGCTCAAAGACACCGTTGCTGTTGCTATACGACCGGTAAAAGCCTATCAAAGCTGCGCAAGAACTCCTCGAGAGGTGTTGGATTGCATGATTTTGTGGACATGATCAAAATGCCGAGTCTATTGAGCGCATCAATCGGAGCGGGTATACTTTCTAGGGATCGTGGACCGTTTAACGCGGTCAGTGCGACGCTTTGACGAGGTTTGGAGGATAAATGCAGTCGATTTCCTCGGCAAGCAAGACCACCAACCTTGTACCATGGCTCATTCAAACACACATCCATACCCCTTGCCATTTCCGAACGAGGCCCAACGAACGCAGATATCCTCGTACTCGTCTCTTGCGAACGCGCTCGGCACGGATCCTGGATATGCGAGTCGACAGAGACAGATGCCCCCTCTGACGAAATATGACGCGTCACCGATACCCAGGCCATTTACTTGAACGGACCACCTGTCAGTAATCCATCGTATCCGTATCCGGCGCGCAACGTCTTAAATCCCGGTACGTACCCTGTGAGAACGCCGTTATCGGTGTCCAACGAAAGGTGCACAAGCAACGCGAGGGTCGTATGTGGCGAGAGCAGTGATCAGAAGGTTCTACTTAGGTTCTCATCATGGTACGACCGCCTGCCACAGCCTTTTTTCGTGGAACCGGACAAATTCCATGGGTACCAATCTGGAGATGAGTTTTCTGCGATCCATTTCCTGCGCAAAGGAGATAAAGAGCCTTATTCTCTCTGGGAACTGTTGACCATGAGCAGTATGCCAGACTTAGTGGCTGGAGATTCGCCCATATTCGTCCAGAGCCCTGATCGTTGGATTAAAATCAAGTTGATTGTATGACCTCCTTCTCTTTTGAACCACAAAGTACTCACCACGCACTTCTAACAGTGGCCGGGCTATTCGCGCTATCCATTTGAGAAACAAATACCTATCAAACAAGGCGCTCCTTTGACGCCAACTTTGTTACTAGTGACACTCGCGTACCACATTCGCGAATTCGTAAGGTGGATTCAGGTATGTCTGTGTTGTCTGCCCTTGAAAGACGAGTTCCTTATTCTTTTCCGTAGAACGAGGGTGCCGTTGTCGAACGTGGTCAGGAACACTGGACAGTCACGGGAGTGCCAGATGGTGCTCCAGCGATGTGGAAAGACTGCGTCATCACTTCTCTCCAACACCGAACGGGTAGTATCTGGCAGCCGGAGATTTATTATCCGAGAGGATGATGATCATGTCTCAGCTAGTTGGTAAGTATGACCGTCGTTCAATGCATGTATTTGCAGGATACATGTAAAGCAAGCCTGGAGCCTGCACAATGTGTATACATCTGCCCTTGTGACATGGAAAGTCTCGATGACGTACTCGGGCCATAGAACCATCTTCTCCGTGCATTGCACATTGTAGTGGGGGGCTCAGTGTTTATCACAGAGCGAAGAAGCGAGGGACGAAGAAATAGACGCTGCACGGACATGGAGTTATATCTTCACGACACCATTTGAAGAAGACTGATGCTCGATGGACACCTCTGCCGCAAGTCGCGAGATCTCAGAAAAAGCTGCTTTGAGGGAATCCAGGTCTGCGTCAAGGTTCTCAGCCCGGTTTTTCATCTGTTATAGGCAAGTTGGAACTGGAGCAACGGAAAATGCGATTCTGCGTACTGCTGCAATGGTGTCACTTGCCGCGATGAGCTCGTGATGATGACCGTATACCAGAGACTGTCGCTCGCTATCTAGTTGCCGTATCTCTTCTCGCAGCCTCAGTATCTCACCGCAATACGAAAGAAGAAGCCCACCCGTAAGAAGCTCATTCTCGCGCTTGAGTAGGGTAGGGAGAGAAGACGTTGTGATTAACTGATCGTAATACGTCTTAGCATCGAAAGCAGGCGAGTCTGACACAACAATGTCAATACCGATCAGAGTAAGGTGACGTGCAGACATGCCCATGTTCATTGGATCATTGCTCTTTCCGGGCATTGGTGTAGGTGGTCCTACTCCGAGACCATAGTGTTTCCTCAACAGGTCCTTCGCGCGTGTCTTCGTTGCTGATCCAGGAGGTGTTATGGTCCCTTGGGAGGTTGACTGACCGAGTCCGGAATTTGAACGTTGCGGGAAGGAAACTGGAGGACTCATCGAGCGGAGCGGTGAGGGCACTGCCCGTTGTGTCGACTGCCTTCGCTGCTTGGTCGACGAGGACGGTAGGGACATTCTAGCGAGAAACAACCAACAATTAGAGCTGGCAAAGAAACGATATCACGTCGGATCCACTTGTGTTGCGATCACGTGTCGCGACGTGGTGTGATCGACTCACTCATGGCGGCACGCGTACACACTCGCTCTACGACTACATTCACCTCTATTACATGGCTGTCGGTGTCGATGACTGGATGGTTGCTGACAGCGAGGACGAGGATGCATTTACCCAACTACCGCCAGTAAATGGCTCCGGAGCGTCAGCAGCAACCCGTTCCGCCGTGGCGGGTAATTTGACCTCCTCTGACGGTATGCCGCATCGTCGTATTGATGTTCGCCGTCTGATAACAACTGCCTACCATAGCATCAGTAATTCAGACGGCTGTCTTCTCTCCGGATCAACCCCGTACTCCCCAACGAGGTCGCCAGTCCCCGTCGACGTTGGCAGACGCGTCCCTCTTCACCCCACCCGCGGGCGGGGTGGACTCCACCATCGGTGACTTCACGAACGTACCTTCAACATCTGGCGTGCCATCAGCAGTCTCCCCCAAGCCACGGCCACGGCCCCGAGTAGTGATGAAGAAAGCCGCGACTTCCGATCACAATGCCGACATAGCGAGCATGACATTCTCTCACATCAGCGACCTTCCTATCTCAGCAACGAGGCGAACTAATGACAGCATTCATCCTCCAACGGCTACATCGTTCAGTCTTTCTGAGGCGATCGACGATGCATACTCCTCATTTGGCATCGCGGAGCGTGCCAAGATGCGTTCAAGGAAGTCACAGACGGCTAAAAAATCCATACAGCCTCAAGATCAAATGAATGATGTTATTGAACTGACATCGGACGAGGATGAGCTTGCTTTGAAGCCCACTAAGCGCCAGAAGAAACAAGGAAACCCAGTCCTAAAGCCCAAAGTTCAAACAAAGCCACGACCAAAGCCCACACTGAAAGTCAAACCAGTGGCTGTATTGCCAAGTGGCTCGCCATCGAGTCAAGCTGTAGTCCTAGGCCCTCAAGCACCACCCGCACAGCGCGCGTCCTCCCCTCAGCCGCCTGCATCAACATTACCTACCATCCCGCCGTCAACACCACCGCAGGATCGCGAGCTCACGCCCCTTTCCTCTCCTCCAGTAACTACTCGGAAACGCAAGAGAATCCGTCCCTCGATTGTTGACGATGACGATGAAATTGATATCATTGGTGGCAACCCTATTGGAGTTTCTCCTTCGCTCACACAGCCTCCACCCTTCTTTGCTCCTTCGTCATCTTCAGTGCCCACGGATTCTGGAGTTGAAATTCCTCCTGCCGAATCACTCAATGGTCGAGGGAAAAAGAAACAGGTGTCGTCCAGCAAAAAGGGAACCCAGACGAAGACGCAGAATAAAGAAAAGAAGGGCAAGAAGGCGAATATAACCAGTGCCGTTGACGAAATGGTTGAAGAATCTGCAAGGATAACCCAGGAGCCTTCTACTCCAGCTACGCACCACTCTCCGGTTGTTAGAAACTCCACCACGACGAAGAAAGCATTGGGAAAGCAAACCGTAGCGAAGAGGGGAGCAGCTAGAGCGATTGATTCCTGCGAGGAAGAAGACGAATTGGTCCCCTCGTCGAAGTCCAATACAACTCGTACGCCACCTGCAGGTGAAGGAGAGGGTCAAAGAAGCAAGGTATACGGGCTGTCCTTTCTACGCCACTTCACTTATACGTATGATCCAGGAAAACTCGCGATCAGGTGATTTCAGGCCCCAAAAACGAGATCCGCAACCCGAGCAGACTCCAGCCTCTGGTCTCCAAGTTCGTGGCTCTTCAGTCAAATCCAAGTTAACCCCCATGTCTGAGCTCATTCGGCGCGTGAACTCACAACCAAGTTCACCTTTTCCTAATGCATCCCGAACATATTCACCCCTCCTAAAATCCTCCCGAACAATGCTCTCGAGAATTGCCCCGCTTCACCCAAATCGTCGAACTCCGCCACCCCCACTGCCCCGTCCACCTCCTCCAAAGAAGAGCAAGAAACAGCTTGAAATGGAAGAGAGGATCGATGAGGAGTTGGCTGAGACAATCGATGGATGGTCTTGCCTTACAGATGAAGAGAGGAGGGCTCTACGAAAGGCGAGGATCGATGCCGAACTGGGTTATGAATAGTCGAGGTGGTGGCGATTTTCTTTCAGCCAATGTGGGGCTCACACACATTCCGGATGCTGACGGTTAGCTCGCATTGTTAAACTCATATGTGCGTGTCAACTTTGATTCGTGATAGTGCTAATGTTCCCTCAGTTCTCATTCTGGGACTGGTTTGTAACTATCCATATCAATTCTTTTGCGGTATTGTGATATTAATCGTAGTGTAACATACAGATAAACACAACATGCACAATTTTTGTCGTTTCTCGAATATCGAAACAGTGCTCTAGACTCCAATACAAGCTTGTTAAGAAAACATGAAGAAATGAACGCGGGCATAGAATTAAGAGAGGGACTCTGGTCAAATTTTGAGAGCTGTTGCGCTTTCCACAATACATTTTTTCCTAGTTCAAAGGGTGTACATGTATAAATATAATGTCCTCTATATAATCACGTTGACCCGACAATTGAAAGATGTGTTGGTGCATTACCTTCAACGAGCGTTGGAGATAAGTCTCAGGATTCTGCTTCTGCATTCCTTTACTCGTGGATCGTCGAGCTCCTCAAACTTCGGCACAGCTTCCATCAACCTCGCATCCGGAAGCTCCTCCACTACTCCCTTGGCTGTAACCTCACACATCCTTTTCCACTCAGAGCTTCCGAAATCCTTTTCCCCCAGTTGCGTTACCACCACTGCTACCTTTAGTCTCCTTTCGCCGAAATCCTCAAAAATCTTGTTATAGATCTTCCAGTGGACATTGACCCTGATTTTCTTCGCGTCGATACAGAGCAGAACGAGGTTGACTCTGGGATTGTTGCTGCGTAAAAACTTCCTCAACTCACGATCGGCATCGGGTATGATCCTGATGAGCCTGAGAATGCGAGTGAATAATGCTGCCCGCCCCGACGCCTCGTTGAGCCCCCTCGTGTCCCAGATGCAATATCTGGTACCCCCTTCTAGCACCTCGTATTGCATGGTTCGGGTGGTGCATGGTCTAACGTCATTGTTTGCTTCAGCGACTTCCTCGCCTTTGAGCACATTCACTAAAGTGCTCTTCCCGACCCCGGTCATGCCGACGAGGGCAACGTGTGTAGTGGGTTGATTCGATCGCTTCGCGCGAGGGTTAGCGCCGACAAATGCTAAGGATGAATATAAAGAACTAACCGACATTTTCCAACTTTGACAGCCGTGGCGTTCGCCAACGCTGTGTGTGAGTGACGGTGCGATGTGTAGCTGGAGTTGTATCCAGAAGCGTGATATCCTAGTATATATCTTGGCATGCTGCAGTTCATCTCTTCACCATGCGGGGACCAGCAGGTCATGCCGCGCCCCGCTGCAGCCGGCGGGCTGAGAGCGCCCAATCGACTTGCCACGACCATCCGCGGAGTCCAACTCTACTTTCACTTACAACTCGGGACTTTCAACAGCACGAAAATCATACCGTTTCGTACGTCGCGGACGTTGCAGAGGTTGTAACCTAGCGCATATGTTGTCCAAGCACTCGAGAGATACTTTTACTCGGTATCAACCGGGAACAAAAACAGTCACATCCTACCAGAAAGCCGAAAGATGAGGCCCTTGAGAGCTAGAGTGTCTTCTATGTACTCCGGGGAAGATGTATCTCGGAATTTTCGTACCATCAATAGAAGATCATCGGTACTGTCGAGTCCAATCCCCAAATCCAACTCTTTGAGCCGATCCTCGCACCTCTTCTTCCACTCCTTCGCAAAGCCCGGGGTCATCTGGGTGATCACGACCACCGGTTTGACCCTCCTATCGCAGTACTCAACATAAACTTTGCGAAAATGCTGCCAGTGGATTGGAACATCTATCTTCGAGGCATGGATACACCACATAAGGACGACGATGGAAGCAGATTGCGATTGCTCTCCGTCGTTCAGATCATTGACGCGCTTTCGACAGATGTTTCTGAGATCGCGTTCAGGCTGGCGTTTGGAGAACAGCCCGAAACCTTGCTGACGAAGCCAATTGGCGGCCGTATCCATGAGATTCGGATGATCTATCGCTTCATCGAGGCCCCGTGTATCCCAAAGGCTGCATCGTAAGGTTGTCCCGTCCACTTCCAGGGGTGCTGTATGCACAGTAGTCTCTATGGGACAAGGTCTTACGTCGTTTGATACTCTGGCTGCTCGTGTTGAGCCGTCGGTAGCACCAGTGATCATGTTGATCAGGGTGCTCCTCCCGACGCCAGTTTGGCCAGCCAAGAGAATGTTGATGTTGCATCCTCCTTTGCCCATGGCTGTCTGCTAAGTTGGGAGTCATGTCACTTTGAAACATCGAAAAGCCCACTACTTACGTGCGCCTGTTCCATGCTAGGTTTATCCGCATACATCTTGGACGTGAGACGTAGTTGTCAAGGGCTATTGTGGAGTGAGCACCTTATAACTCGATAAAGTTCTCTGCACACGAGGCAGATGCTCCCAGATATATCATCGCGTCTATCGATGATAACCGGTGGATGGTCGCCCTGCATAGTAAGAAACGGCAAGGGATCGGAGGAATTGCCTTCGAACATGGCATTACAGTAAGGTTGAAACGTTGCTACCAACAAGCTGTTGCTCTGCATCGCTTTCCCGGAAACTTGGAGGATGGCTTGAAATCGAAGGTTCTACTGTCAAAGCTTGTGGCGTTGGGTCAATGATGTCACGGTATGGCACATGACTCAGGCTCAGTAGGATGTGTATATATATTATAGATAAAGACACTCTTCTTGCATTACCTGATTATAAAGTGTGCAGGTACACACTGAGGCCAGTGACTGCGACCGACCGCCTTGGTGTGCCAATGATTTAATATTGGGTTGGTGTTCGCGAGGTTCACGAGTTGACTTTGACATCTTCCCTTAGGCCGAGACAGACTTGCCAGTGAAAGAGTCGCAGGTTGAAGGTGACAGTCATTCTTCCACTACGTACACCGTGGCATCCTCGACCGTCAACCTCACTCAATCACTGCTCATATGCAATATGCGGGATTAAATGCTGCTAGAATTTTCAAGGGAGCAGGGAAACTAGAACACATCTGGATACGAGATTTGCAGCCGTCCTAGGAAAAATTGGAGACAAGTCTCAAAATCTTGCTTCTGCAGTCTCTTGTATCCTCAAGTCTCTCAAATGTTGGCACAGCTTCAACCAACCTCGTGTCAGGAAACTCTCCCACCACATCCCTTGCCATACCCTCGCATGTCCTCCTCCAGTCCGTGTTCCCGGTAATCCAATCCATCCGAGTCACCACCACCGCGATCTTGACTTTCCTTTTGCAGAATTTGACGTATATCTTGTCATAATTCTTCCATTGAGCATTGACCCGTATCTTCTCCGCCTCGATACGGAACAGTATGAGGTTGATTTTGGGATTTTTGCCGCGCAAAAATTTCCGGAGCTCGTGATCTGCATCAGGAGCCACTCTGAGGAGCTTGAGGAAACGAGCAATGGGACCCATCGCTTCCTGCTCCCAAGCCTCATTCAAGCCTCTCGTGTCCCATAATGAGTATGTAACCCCATCCTCTTCTATGTCATAGCGATCGGGTCGGGCAGTGCACGGCTTGACATCGTTGGTTACTTTGGCGCAATTTGAGCCACTGAGCACATTCACTAATGTGCTCTTCCCCGCCCCAGTCATGCCAACGAGGGCGACATGCTTGGTGAGTCCATTCTGCTCGTTAACGCTGCTTAAGATGAAGAATCCGAAGGACAAATCGCAACAGACCTTTGGTGACATTGTCTCGCTACAATCTGAATGAATATGGGCGGGTGTAGGTAGGCAAGGTGAGTATTACTCTCTCAGGGCTGGGGAGCTTGAGTTCACTTAATATGTATCGGGATCCACTCGAGTACTCGTGGCTGACCGGGACCATTAGGCATAGCCATGTTTATACCACGATGCACACCAGTGAACGTCTCGCCCAATCCCACCTTCCATCGTGCGATCATTACCAGTGTCTCGTTTACAGTTCTGAGTAGATTTAAGTAAATGGTATGTGAAAAAAAAAAAAAAAACATTCTGTAGGTACTGTACTAATAATGGCTCAGCCGAGTACCGTAGACCAGGCGACTGGGCCTGCGGGCAATAAGGAAGACGTATAAGGCTGGATATGTAGTCTGCTTTCAAAGGGTGTTGATCAACGTTTCATAAGCTCGGAGATGAGATCTTTGAGAGCCTTAGAGTCTTCTTTGTACTCGAGGGAAGATGCATTTCGGTGCTTCCTCACCATTAGTAGGGGAACATCTGGGGTACCTCCCCCCAGATCCAACTGTCGGAGCTGATTACTACACTTTGTCTCCCACCCAGTTACCCTTGGAGACAACTGAGTAATCACTATCACCGGTATGGCCTTTCTGTCGCAATACTCCACGTACACCCTGCGAAATCGCTGCCAATGGATTGGAACGTCGATTTTTGTGGCGTCAATACACCACATAAGGATTGGTGTAGCCAGCCTGGTCCGGTCCCGGAGAGTTTCTTTCAACTCGCGCGCTTGCTGGGATGACAGCTCGCGAACCCGGTCCACTAACTTGGACACGAACCCTCGGTCATGTGTATCTGCCGCTTCATCAAGGCCCCGCGTGTCCCAGAGTCGACATCGCAAGCCTGTTTCCAGCGACGCCGAATAAGAAGTAGTCCGTGTGGTGCACGGACAGGCACTGTTCGACACCTTGGCTGCTGCTCTTGAGTCATCTGGGGCGCCCGTGATCATATTGATAAGAGTGCTTTTGCCGACACCTGTCTGGCCAACGAAAAGGATGTCGACTTCGACTTTGGGCTGCAAACAAGGACAATATTTACGGGGCTATCGATCAACGGGATCGCTCACTCACCTCGCACATTGCGACTGCTGCGAGCGGAGACTTCTGGATACTGAGTACAAACGCGTATTCGTATGCTTGACGTGGTAAAGGGTGTATGTGAAGCAGAAACTTTGTAGCTCCACGAGAGCCAATTGTTGGCGCCGGTTCAAGTCAGTTATGCACGAGGCAGATTCATATCAGTAATCATGGTATCACACATTTCGGGGCTGGCACTATGCCACATTTAGAGATGCGTCCACGAGGATGCTGCATGGGGCTTGTGAGTTGAACACAGTCACAGTGTGAACAGCCACAGCTTATTACTGAGTGGCTGTGCAGGCTACCGCAGTTCCCGCGACTGAAGGTAACTGCAACGCGTCCCCGACTCATTGATAGCGCTACCATTTTCAACGCTAAACCGAGCAGTCAAGATACATTGCG
>JBBPSC010001400.1:0-10168 GCA_038093395.1 Baorangia bicolor | reverse complement strand
ATTGTCCGCGCCACCAGAGCATACCCTTTCAATCGAGACTCCATCTTGACGGACGGACTGTCCACATGTATCACGGACCCCCCCTCGTGTTCGTGCCCGTGTCACCGTGACTACGACTTCGGGCAGGGGGTTCCATATCTAGACGTGTCGACTCCGAGTCAGCCGTGACTTGGACACTGGCATCCACTGGCGACGACTTTGCTCTACTTCTCTTTTCGCATAGCCACGTTACGGTCCTTGTCCTCGTCCTTTCACCGCTGCCCTTCGATCCGATACGCTGCTCGGCCGACAGGGCTCAGCGGCCCCGCCGCATCAGCGTCTGCATCGCTGAACTTGGACGGAGTTAAGTCGTATCGATCGGCTTCACGTCCGACCGCTTCAACTTGAATCCTAGTCCCCATCTCTTTCATGCGTCACTGATCCCCACTATCACCCCACCAGCCTGCCATTGGCCTGTGCTTTTTCTGCCCAAGTGACCATCGTCGAAGCTTAATTCCGTACGTTCCCTCGCTTTCCTCTCTCTTTGAACGCTGTGCTTGAAGAACCAAGGTCACCGGTCACCGCTGCCTCACTGACAGCGGCCCGAACGGCAAGGTTCTTCCAAAAACGCGCGATGGGGTCGGTATTTGAAAAAACGAGGGTCGTGACGAACGGCTCCACTTTGCAAGAGTCACGTTCACTGTGGCATCGTGTACAAGTATCCCCATCTAACTCCATCCCTACGCCCCGGGTCGCCCGATGGGACCGATGGGACCGACAATACCAATACCGACGCCGATACTATGCACGTCATACTCGTATTTGTCCTACCCGGACCCGCACGCCCGCACGCCACGAAAAGCGAATGATACAAGGTTGCACAGAAACGCACTTTGGTTCGGAACACCCGTGACACCGTCCCACTCGTACGCCAACGCACGCGTGGAGATCTCGAGATCGCGACGTTCCTTGTACACCGCCCCGGCTCGCCTCTCCCTCTTTTTTTTTACTCCTCGACCTCACGCGTGCGCGTACATGACCTGCCTCGATAGATCCCTCCGCTCAACGATAAACATCAACGTCCAAATATCGGTGATAGATGGATAATCCCAAACACACCGATCGATGCACGACCGTATATGGATCGATGAATCGATGCGGACACGTGGCGGGAAGAGGCGGGAACGGGATACGGGGACGATCGTGTCGTCAAACGGGCGACGCGGGCTTCCGGTTCGAGTTGGACGCTAGTGACGGCTTTCTTCTCGTCACCCTCATATGGGCCGAATCGGTCCGGTGACCGGGCGTCCGAATGCCAACACATCAACGATCTCATCTCATCTCATCTCGTCATCGCATCCACCCCTAGACAACCAAGATTCGTGCCACACACTCGATGCCATGTGGGTTCCCTTTTCATCGTTGTCGTCGTCCGGTTTGACATGCGGGATGTCACTTCTCTCGATACGGCGTGTTACTCGGGTGATTTACAACGAACTGTATGTAGTGTATGCATGAAAATAAATAGCGGGAATGGATTGCAAACCATGGACGTTCGATCGAACCTGACCTCCACCCGAGGAAAAAGAACCAACACCAGACAGTGCATAGGCGAGGAAATAAATGCGTCCCCAAACCAAACCGTACACTCCAACATCAAAAAATACACCGTCATGGTCGTCACGCTCAGACAGACAAAAACACTAGGTTGACTGATATCTACAATCATATGCATCATTATTAAAATCGCATCCTGTGCATGGCGTATAACAAAAACGTGTCACAAACTAAGAAAAAAAATCGACAAACGAGAGCAAAATGAGATAGAGCACATGGGATCGGGTCGAGGTATTATTCAAACATGGATTACCAATGTCTTTTTTCTCTCTCTCCTTGTTTTTGAAAAAAAAAAAAAAGGCAAGAAACACGGTCAAGGTGGTGACGCCCCACTCGAGACAGAGTGCGACGTCCGGATAAACGATTGCTGTGGATGCTGCATTTCCTGTCCGTACGCCTTTCCCGCCCACGGCGGCGGCGGCGGTGCAGGATGCGTGCGGGCCTGACTTTGAGAATGAGGATAATGGGCGTTACCTTGGGAAGGCGGCCCGTGTGCATGCGGAGGAGGCAACGGGTGCCCTTGCCCAGAACCCACGCCGTGCGGATGGAGATGCGGCGTCCCCGAGCTCGTAGGCGGCGGGGGTTGCGTCGAAGATTGCGAGGGCTGTGGTTGCGGTTGCTGTGACTGGGTTTGGGTCTGCGATGGTCCTTGTTGTCCTTGTCCCGACCCCGACTCGCTGTCCATGTTCATATTCATAGACACGATCTGGAAGGAACTCGTGTGCACGCTCATCTTGTCCATCTCTCCATTCCCGTTCGAGCCGCTTCCGGATCCCCCGCTGGGATTGGCCCCGTTCGCAGCAGCTCGGGCAGCCTTTTCGTTCTCCGCAGCCCGAGCAGAGGCGCGGAGCATATCCATGTCTATGCGCATCACCGTCCCGGACCCACCTTCTGCAGCGAGCGCTTTATCACGTTTGCGCACGAGCTTTGCATAATCTGTAAAAGTTGAGCAAAGGCCGTCACGTGGCATGCAGACGATACGTACGAAGGCCACAGGCATTACACAACGTCCGGGCACCATCCGGACCTCGCCGCCACTCTGGCGTTTCTCTGATATTACAAGAATGGCATTTGCCAGGCGGAGTCGCACGCTGGCATGGTAAATCTGGTCAGTGACGCCCTCAAAGTCAAGGAAACACATGAAACACACGCTCACACTTCTCTTTCTATACTTGCTCTTGCCAGCACCGACCGCGCCCCCCACAGCCCCTGCCACAGAACCAGTGCCACCAGCCGCTGCGGCTGCAGCTGCCAGACTCGTCGTGAGCGCGCGCTTGGTACGAATGATCTCCATGTCTTTCTCGGCAGCACTGCGTTCGGCAGCTGTTTGTCCGCCCCCTTGGCTTGTGCCAACGGGTGAGTTTGAGAGGTGAAGTTGGGAGACGTGTGGGAGGGTACTGGAGGTTTGCGTTTCTTCCCAAGGACGTTTGGGGGCACGCGTGTCAAGATCGATCGGTGCTCCACCCGAAGGACCACTAGCATTTAGTGCGGGATGAGAATTCGCTCTGTCACCAAATCCGGATGATGCGATGGACGAATGGGGTGCAGAGGCAGGAGCTAGAGTGGAGGATGATGCAGCAGATGCATTAGCTAATTTGCCTGAAGTGGGTGATCGTAAGGATTCAAGAAGACGGACAACTTCTTGAGCACGATGTGTCATCTCCGCGAGCTCTTCCGCAGATGGTTGCGCAAGAGGTGCCGACGATTGCAACTGAGCTGCATTATACCACAAAAGTCAGAGAACCAGGGCAGTGAATAAACGCCCACTCACCATAGCGAGTCGCAAAGTTGTACAACACCGTACAATGCTTCAACACTTCGTGCATGACGCCCTCCCTCTCTCGATCGCGTTCTCTCTCCCTTTGTTCTTTCTCCCTAAGCTCCGCTACCCGCTCACGCTCTTTTTCCCTCTCTCTCTGACTCTCCCGTTCCCGCTCCCGCTGACTCTCTCGCTCACGTTCACGTTCACGTTCCCTTTCCCGCTCGCGCTCTCTCTCGCGTTCACGTTCCCTCTCCCTTTCACGTTCACGTTCACGTTCGCGCTCCTCTTCGGCTATAGTACTCATTGAGAACCTCGCCTCTCTCGCATGCATGGTGTCTGCTGGAGAAACATACGCGGGACGCGGGGCCTCGGAATGATGCATCTGTTGTTGTGCTTGCGAATGAGGAAGCGAGTGTGACAGTTGCGTTTGAGCCTGAGTTGAATGTGCGGTGTGGACAGTTTGGGCAGGTGGGTGCGCAGAGTGTGGGGGTTGGGGTCCACGCGAGGGTTGAGATAGATTGGACGAGTGAGATGGGTGCGGGGCAGGTTGTGGTGGCGGAATGTAGGATTGCGACTGTGAATGCGAGTGTGTTGAGGGGGCACCGGACGCATGTTGCGAATTGGATGCTACAGTTGGTGCTGTATGCTGGGATGTATACGATGACAAACTCGATGAGTAACCGTGTGGTTGTCCAGTCTGTCGTGTGATCTGATGCTGTGACGAAGGCGGCTGCGGCTGCGGAGGACGCTGCGAGGGTACAATCGCTGAGACTGACACGGAATCAGCAGCAGTGTACCCACTCCGAGAAGGCTCGCTGTTTCCGACCGGATACGCACCAGCAGAACGTGAGTCGCCAAACGAGGAACGCTGGTCAGCATTGCTAGGAACATACTGAGGCGCAGGTGGACCGTGTCTTTGCTCGGTTGACGCATAGGACGATGGCACGGCAGACGCTTCGGAAGTGGCGTACCCATGCCTCGTGTCCTGAGTGGACACATATCCAGATGATGATTGCCTCGTCTCTGCGAGATACACAACACCTGCTCCTCTGTTACTGCCGTGGGATTCCTGCCCGTGAGGGTAACCAGTACGCGAGTCCTGTGCGTGTGGACGCGTTGGACCCTCCGAGGCATAGCCGAGCCGACTGGGAGGATCCTGCGCGTACCCGGCTCCTGCGCGTGTCGCAGGCTCTGGAGCATGCGACTGAGGGTAGGTATACTTTGTATCCTGAGTATATGCGCTCGTACGCGACTCTGGAGGGTAAGACCGAGCTACCTCGGATTGGGCTTGAGGCGCGACGTGCGCAGGAGGTTGACCGTGGGCGTAAGATGTTCCAGGACGTGAAGAGTCCGCTTGATGGGAATATGCTGGACGCGTCTCGTGCTGAGAGTACGACTGGGAGTGCCTTGCGTCGACAGCTGCGGACGCAGGCACGGATGCGGGGGCAGGAGGGTGAGGATACATTTCATGACGCGAATCTATGCGCGCATCAGCGGGTTTAGGTTGTGCATGTGGGTACCGAGCACGATCTGGGATCGGAACACGAGAGTCCCTGATGTCGAGCATGAACACACGTTGGCGCAGTTCAAGGACTTACGTACCGGGTATCCTGGGCTTGTGGATGTCCACGAACAGGGGGTGCCGGTCCTTGGCTCTCGTAAGTTGTACTAGATCTAGTATCGTCAAAAGCATATGTGGATGTGGAAGCAGGGGGAGGCACGTAATGGGGTGAGTGTGGGTGTGAGTGCGGTTGCGGTGGCTGAGTCGGCGTTGGAGTGGGCGAAGGAGGTGGATGGGGGTAAGCGGAGGTAGGGGTTGGATATGCATGGTGAGAGGGGTATGAAGTGGGACCGTTAGCAGGGGCAGAACCGTATGACGGGGAGGTAGAGGGACTGAATGTGGGAGAAGTCGAGTTTGTTGCGTAGCCGGGGGAAGTGCTGTAGGGCGTATACGGTGCAGAAGTTGATGTAGAAGAAGGGGGATAGGAAGGGGTATATGAATGGGACGTATTTGGGGTGTACGGGGATGGAGGGGGATAGGTCGAACGGTGTTTCGGAGGAGGGGCAGGGAAGGCCGAGGCTGCACGGGGGGGTGCGGTGGTGGGTGGATCGACGGTGGTAGGCACGAGGGGTGTCGTGCGCGCAAAGGACGAGGCCTGGCTGGACGGGACTTGGGCGTGCACTTGGGACGGGGTCTGAGAGTGAACTGAGGCGGGTGGGTTTGCACCATGCGGATGCTGTTGCTGCTGCCAAGTGGAGGTGTCATGGTCGTGCTGCTGCTGGCTCTGGGACGATGTCTGGCCCTGAAACGCGAACGACTGGCGGTGAACGTACGCGGGCGCTGATGTGGGTGTGGGTGTCGGGTAGCCAAACGCTGAGAAGGACGTGCCATTGGTGGTCGGTGCAGAGGCGGCGGGAGTAGCATGGGCGGGATTCACGTCCTGGGCGACGTCAAAGGCAGTGTAGGAAGGCTGGTCGGGACCGGGGGGCGCGTCGTGCTGCTGGAGGGGCCGAAACTGAAAATTCAGGCTCTTGAGCGGAGGAAGCCGAAAATCGCTGGAAGGCACGTGGGCGGGTGGATGAGGGTTTGAATTGGAGTTGGGGTTTGGATGGGAGGGATAGCGGTGGGGGTGAGCGTGGTGGGCATGCGAAGAGGCCATTGTACGGAAGGGGGCAGTGTCGGTGTTGGTGTCGGTGTTAGCGTCCGTGTCTTCTGACAGGGAACCGGGTTAGTACAATAGAGCTAGTATAATAACGTTGAATGGAAACGAGATATCGCCGATGATGATGATGACAGCGCACTGCGATGAAGATCTCCCCAGTGGACTAGGTGGCCGAGTTGGCAGGTCACTGCAAGCGAAATGGAACACGAAAGTGAGAGAAGAAAACAAAGGCGATATCAAAAACAGAAAGAAAAAAAAAAAGAAAAGAAAAGAAGATCACTAATGTCCAGTGAACGGAGGAGGGGGGAGTCTGGCGTTGGAATGGGTCGTCCGTGCCGTATCTCCCGATGGCGACGGATCTCACTTGCACCCGCTGACACGATGCAAATCTGCGTTCGTGTATCTTCCCACGCCCCATATCTGGTCAAACTCAGATTCCCCGATTCACCGATCCAGCAAACCGACTCCACCCAATTCCTCGCTCGGCCAAGCGTGGAAGACGACGTACCTTCTCAATGGCGATGGGTATTCCCCCCATCATACCATCCGTGTATAAGAGGACAGCCAACACCCTCCCGTGGCTGTCCGTCTCGGATGAATATCGTGCCATCTCCCCTCTACCCACAAGACCCAGACCCAGGCCCCCATGAGCACCCCTGGCACGCATTCCAGCTCACCCCAAATCATCATTCATCATTCCCTCCACGCCGTTGCATGCATGTGCCCTCTCTTTTCACTAGCCCTCCTTTGCTCTCCCTGCGATCCATCTTTCCTTTTCAGGTTCTTTTTGTATTTCCTGGTTGAGCCATCGTGGCACCCCGGATTGCCGTAAAAACACACGCTTCTTTCCCTCAGATTTATCTCCGATGTCTGTTGCCGTTTTTCCCCTCTCCACGTGTCATGCCGCATTTGGATCTCGATATCGTATTCAGTGCACGTTCGACCTCCTCCTCGTGTACATCCACCACCGCACCGCAGTCGAGTCGGGTGTTACCCAACAAGTCGTCCCCACTCTCCGTTTCGCACGCCCCGTCGCACCAGTTTCAATCGTTTCCACGTTCGCGTGTGCCTCGACCAGGCCCTGCAGATTGCACATCCGTGGACACCACGGCGGCGAGTTCATACACGTGTCATCCAGCACGCACAACCAAAACTCCTCTTATCACAACTCTGTTCACATGAACGCTCCACCCCGCAGCCTGAATCCCACTGCGATCACCCGCGCACACCAACGAGTCTAATGCCCATTATTTATGACCGTGAAATCCAATCATTGTGTGTCATACAACCTAATTCCAATCTCAGCCCTTCCAGATCGCGCGGTCTCCGCATTCGAATCCGACCATCGAGCGTTGATCATCCCGTTTCTCCGCACTGCTCGGCGCACCGCCGTGGCGCCCCTCTCTACAGCTTGATTCCACGTCGTACTTGCCAGTAACGGCGACCACCATCGGTCTCGTTCAAACTCACTCCCATCAATGTGGCCAGCTCACGCGAGCATCCTATCATGATCCGAACCGTGTGAATGAATCCCTTGATGACCTTCTCGAGGCAGCCGCTTCATTCTCCTTAATTTTTCCGCGGCGGGCCACACGTTTGCTGTGACTTTGCACGGGAATAAGATTGCCTTCATTATGGTGGCTTTGATTTGCCGTTGCGCGATCGTTTGACGTACTCAAGACGTGTCGGAGCCGTAGGCCTGCTCTTTCACGTCTTTTGATCTTCACTGGTCATTACCGGCCAAGTCTGTGTCTCCGACTCTTGATTCTCGACTGATCCTTTCGGCCTTTTGTCAGCCGGTTTGGGTGTCTGTAGGGGAAAGATCGGAACGGGGACCTGTTTAGCTTACCTGTCGTTGCTTCTTCTTGGGTCGGCTGTTCTTTTGTTCTCAGAGGCGTGCCTACTGACGTTTTTGGCGCTTCAAAACGTAGAATCGTATTCCCCGCTTACCCGCACCGCCACGCTTGGCAAGCCCTGGTGGCGCTCTAGCCCTGATTTATCCTCCTCTCCCAGTGTCCTTCATGCCCACCGTTGGGATCGCCCGGACATTGTTTGTGCCAATCGGACACAGTGCCAACGTGCTCAAAGCTCACTCTTGGAGCCAATCACAGGCCCTCTGGGTGACCGACGCATGTTCGACATCGATCAACGAGCCATCACGTGACCACTGACACTGCAGTCAATCCACTACAACGCAGATGAAACTACGGACGAGCACTCGTCGAGGATGTTGCTCCTGTAGTATTCATAGCCTTGTCTAGGTGGCCTTGGTGGTGACTCGCCCGTTTACAAATACCAGCTGCGCTCCCGTCGATTATTACCCTCGCCCGCAGTTGCACGACGACACCCTGCCGCTTGCGCTCCTCGGATGGCAGGTTTAGACTAGCTCGACCTTCCAGGCCCATCACGTCATATCTCATCCGCATCACCCTCGCGGCGACGTCGTGCCTCCTGCCGCACCATCCGCGACGCGTCTCACCAGCTCATTGTCCCATGATGGGAACATCCTCTCAGCACGCCACTCTCTCTCTCTCTCTAGCTTTTCATAGCCACAAAGACGGAAAACGGGCAAGCATACCTCGCTGCACCACACTCAGGGCCCACCATTCACCATTTCACAGCCCACAACACACGCTCTCAAGAAGCACTGATACAGTCCTGCGCAACTCGCCTCCCGTGCCTTCCATTCCATTCCACTTCATTTCACGCACGATATAGTACTCGGTTTCATGATACGCTTGTGCTTCTGTGACCCCGCGACGATACCCCCCCCTTGATTAATACACGCTTGATGGATTCATTGATCGCTAGCGGACGGCCATGCCACGCCACGCACTAGAGTAAAATGTACAATAGGAGTCTCCTTACACAGCCCTGGCAGATAACGGCGGCGCCGTTCAGCCAGCGCTCCTCGGAACCATTTCATAGATGGGGTCATTCAAATCCCCCCCCCTCCGCCCCTCCGTCCCACGAGAGAGGGGCACCTGGGTAGATCCGTCCCGTCCGCGAGGCAACCTCCTTTTTCGAAAGGTAATTGCTAATCGATATCAGATCAAAACGATCTAGCTCCGATTGGGAAAATCTCTCGAGGCTGTGGGCTTTTTCCCGCGTAATGAGGGTGGGGACTTTGTAAGTGACTATGCATCTATGGGCGTCTCTGGTTATCGATCGGGACGCCACTCAGTCAATGTACGTGTGAAACTCGGGTTTATTAAGACGCGACGAGTGGGGAGGGGTGTATGTAAAGCAAGGGGGGGGGAGTATAGCGTTGCGATTTATGATCCTGGCGATGCTTCATGAGATGGCCGTCGTCAATGTCATTGGGTACGTACGATGTCTCACTCGACATTGCCGCTTTCGTACGGACAGATGAAATAACCTCGCAAGCACGTCTCACCACCCAGCGCGTCTCGTAACGCCCCCGTCTCAGATCTCATGTGTATTAGACCAGATGGCATATCCGAGTCCGCAAGCAAAAAAAATATAGGTTACAGCATTGCGCCATCATCGTTTGTCTTGAACCTTGACTTTGTAGTACCGTATCCGATCGTCTTGGAAGAGAGCGCGCCGCCAGCCGTAACACAGGAACTTACATACCACTCAGGTCACCCCATCGCTCAAGTTCGCATCCAAAAGTCACATCACCGTGCGGCGCCGTCCAGATGCGGCGTCAAGTGGCGTAGCGCGTGTACGGGATAGGTCCCCGAGTGGGCCCATCGCCGCGCGGGCTGCTCGACGATACAGCCGCGTTTGAGCGTACCCCCCGATTCCCAAGCAGAGATACCGAGTCCCCCGCTCGAGAGCACACGGTCGCGATCGGCGTTCCGATATACGCCACCCGCGACGAATCGGGCCGGATACGATATGATATGATGCCACCACCGTCTGTATCACCTGGTATGTGTGTGCGCATCGGCATTTTCCAAGATCCGGTGACTTGCAAGGACGACAGGCACATGCACGGATATCTCCACTTGCAATAATGACGTGAGTCGTCATAGATTCCAAAAACGCCACCGGTTTTTGATCAAGGGGCGGGGTGGGATCGCCGCGTAGCGATACGTAGCCCCCCCAAGTAATGGAGAACATTGTCAGCGAGATCAATTGGATGACGTGAAACAGATCCCGAGGGACGTACACCTCCGAC
>JBBPSC010001398.1:0-10174 GCA_038093395.1 Baorangia bicolor | reverse complement strand
CATGATGTAGAATAGTGTACCCAAATATACCCAAACAAGTCCCATGGGCGGTGACCGGTTGAAAAGTGGTGTCTTTCCGATACTCGTGGCGAACAATGGTCGCCGTGTCAGCGGGGCATATAAACAACTTTTAGCACTACAAATGCTGCGGATCCATCGATCCATCGATCGTGAAGGCTCCGTCAGTGATTCGGATATAAAAGCGGCGTCAAGTAGCTTGGTCGAACAACACACATGCCCCTCGAGAGTCTCCCAGATCGCTTCCACGATGCCATTCATCACGAGCTCGACAAGACCGTGAATGAAACCATCGAGGAAGATATCACTGATGTCGAAGCTCTTTCCGACCGAGACAATGCCCAGCTTCTGAGCGCGATCATTGAGCACTGCGACGACTTGGATAGAAAGTACGTTGGTCTGGGACAGGCAAAAAGGCTGGTCAAGATGCATGGTGAGCTACGAGATATGCTCGCTACCGCTTGGAAGCGCAAATCATACCGCGAAATTCGAAACCTCGGTGCGTGTTTACGATCTATGTCCATTATTATCTACTAACAACTTGTTGGTCATTCTGCCAGCCATTCTCAAAGCGGAACCACCCGCACCAGCACCCGCACCCGCAGCCATAACAGTAACTGACATTTGTCGGGGTTCGTGCTTCCCATTTCATCATCCATCCAGTACCGCGGACTGACCGTCCTCCTTTGCTAGATGTACCGCAAGGCTTGTCAGGATCCTTCGAGGCAAAGTACCGTGGCGCAGCTGTTGATGGCTTCTACGAATATTTGACACACAATGAGAAGCTGTTCGACAAGACTAAGGCCACTGTTCGGTACTACGCCAAGTTCTGTTCCATCGTCCAGAGTTCAGGAACCGGAAAATCAAGGATGTTAACTGAGGTAAATAGGTGCCCATTTCTTCACATGCATCTACGATGGCTCAATCCAACCACAGTTGAGCAAGAAGGATGTCATAGTAATTTACATCAACCTGCGTGAGGAACAAGACACCGTCGGTTTCCCCGCGCGTGATCCAATCCCATCGAACCTCTTGACCAACTTCCCCCCTGCTGTGGAGGATTACCAAACTATCTGCTACGCCTTCCTCACCGCTCTGTTTGGTACGCTCGAAGAGTATCTCTCGAAAAGTTACACCACCCGCAATGCCAAAGCAGGCATCATGCGTCTGGTTAGCCAGATGTGCGATATGAGCTACCCTCCCAGGTTTGCTACCAGGACTGATTTCTTCGGAAAACTCGCTGAAAATTACGAAAAGGTGCGGATGTATTGTTTCACATCTCAAATTTGATTTGACATCTTCTGTAGGCTCATGCTGATCTCGCCCAAATCCTCCACCAACGCCCCAGTGCAACAACAGAGGCCTCTTCCGTATCGGATGTTGAACAAGCGGCTAATATGGCCTCGGACACCGGCATTGATGAAACCACTAATAAGCTTCGAACTCTCTCCTTGTCAGGTAAATATTTCAATTGCTGTCTGAGAAGCATAGCTGGGTAATGTGGTTCGAATTAGGAGGAAAAGCACACCCGCTTGTCCCCTCCGGATTTTCTATGGTTCTTTCTACTGCCTACAAGAAGGTCGGCGCCTGCCTCGCGAGGTTATTCCCTGACACTCCCTACGAACCCAAGTTGGTAATTGCAATCGATGAAGCACACCCGCTCAGTCCAGGCATTCAAGGTCCACACGGATATCGCCCGGCCGACGTGTTTTGTAGAGCAGTGAGCGACTACACGTATGCAGAGAATCACGCTGTCTGGATCGTATTCGCTTCGACGACTTCCAAGGTCGCCGACTTCTCGCCCCCAAATCAGAAATGTAGGTCTGGCAATGTCCCGATGAACTTGCTAATCATCTGCCATTCCAGATAACTCTGCTCGCGTCGCTATAGGTGGTGAGCAGCTTTTCCCAACATACACTCAGCTAGGGTGGGACCAGAGTGCACTTGGGCTTGGGGACATTGGCGTAGAAGATGTTTCAAGGCTAGATCACGTCTTGGGTTATGGGAGACCCTTGTAATGTCCCTTCTCTTTCTAATTTTTATCGTTTATTTACTTAACTCGTCTCCGATGGCGGGTAGGTGGGTTTCTCTCCAGACCGCGCACGGGCAAACACATAAAGTGTTACGCACAGCCTCCTCGAAATTATACGGTGGTGGATATTTCAAGCCTGACGACACTGGCCATGTGCTCGCGAGTTTGGGACAACGATTTGGTCTGAACGTCACGTTCGGACACCCAGATTCGGTCGAGCATCTGGAGAAAGGTGTGGCGAGCCACCTACGCATCTGTCTTGCAACGACCTTGGATCGCAACTGGAGGTTCACAAGTTATCCATCCGAACCTCTCTTGTCGTGCATGGCCGCAAGCGATCTGCACGCAGAACCTGAAAGGCTTGGGTCCGCTCTAAGGACTTTGCTAAATGCAGTCAATTCTGGCATGATTGACATGGGTCAACATGGCGAGCTGGCTAGCCGGTTGCTCTGGCTTCTTGCCAAGGACTTGTTCGTCCGCACAAAGGCGAAGAATGTAGCCACCGAGATGCCAACGACATGGGAGGGACATCTCGTTGACTGCCAAATGATTTCCGTTGTCGATTGGCTCGAATTCATCTTTGGATCCCAGATATGGGACGAGGAGGACACTCAAGCATCGCTTGCACGCAAAATGTTCGAGAATGCGTATCTCAATTTCTCCCACTGGGTTTGCATGGACGCGAACGTTGCTGGATCAAAGCAAGGGAACGAATTGTGGTCGGTCTTCCGAATACCCTTTTCATAACGTAACTTCGAGTCTAACGATCCACCATGTAGCTTGGACGAGTGGACACTACGCCACTGGCAGAGGACCAGCGCAGCGCAGTGCTGCCACCAGCAACCCGTCATCGACAAGGTGATACCCATCTATTTCAAGGATGGTCGTGGAAACACGTCGGCGAAATCGCGAATGTCCCAGATTTTCACATCTGACAAGGCTCGGGAATCGAAGGGTTCCAAAGGTGTTTTGCATTCCATCACTCGAAGACATCAAAATCTGAGTGGCGAAGGTGGAGAATCTACCTCAGATTCCGAGTGCCTTCCTTACATTGCCATCTTGGCCGACCTTGGTCAGCCACCATCGTTCTCTGTTACCTTCCCAGAGCGGGATGTTGACGACCGCTGTCTGCGCATATATGCTGCTGGAGTCGAAACAACGACTTACTCGTTCTTAGCCAAGTATCCTGCGCTCATGATGACTCTCCAAAACCTCGTTCACCTTCAGCAGATCCCCGAAACAGAAAGACCTTACACAGAATACCTGAATGCGCAAGTGAAGTTCGGGAGTACGGCCACTGCTGAGCATATGCTATGGGAACATGGGAGGAGTGTCCCGAATATGCGAAGAAAACCTGCTCGGCGGACCTGGGGAGTTGAGGTTGTGCTGTAATATCATTGTTTCTGGGATTGCGGCTACTTCCAATGTATAAGGGTAGACCGCCCGTATATGAATTTGCAATCTCCACAGACCACCAGGCCAGCCATCCGCTACTCACATATATGATTGTCGTGTGATGTATAGATGTAAGTATGCACCCGGAGGAATGGACACGAGTATATGCGCATACATGCAAGGCTCGAAGGGGGATATACATACCTACTCCCCATCCACTCGGATCACTCCCATGACTCCCCGGGCTTAGGATATTAGACTATAACCGTCTTCGTTGGAAAGATGGTTCGTCCATTTTACACTATGGTTGACAATATCTTGTGGCGGGTAGTCAAGGCCTCAACCTTGAACCATCGAACGGGACAGCTCAACCGCGATTTTACATAAATTCGGTGGGGAGCATTCGTCACCTGTTAAGAAGGAAGCCTCGCCACTCACGCTCTCAGATATCATTCCACCCCTTGAGATCACGAGATGTCTCTCGATGGCGTCATTCGCTGGCGATGAGAGCGCGTTGATGAAGTCAATCCTTGCGCATGCCATTCTAGTCGAATCCCCACCTGAACGTCCTCGGTTCGACTCTGCTGCCTCTAAGCTCGAGGCCCGCGATGCTGCTAGAAGGTCCTTCCTCATCGCTGGCCATCAACGCAACTCTTCCGGGTTGAGTTTTGCAGGTTTCAATTCGTTTGCACCTTGCATGTCTGACAAGTGACACCAGAAGCATGAGTCGATGTACAGCATCGCATTCATTTCGCCCTACGGCAACGTCGTTCACAGTGGTTCCGCGGATCCTTTCGATTACGGATCGATCGCGCCCCTGCCAAGTTTACGGGAGAGGGCCCTCGTCGGATGACTTCTCGTTCACCATGTTATCGGTCGACGACACGTTCTCTTTCATGCGCCGACAACCGCCTCGTCGCAGAATTGACAGCGATGCATCAAGCTTCTACTTCCGTGCGTCACTCCATCCCTACAACCGCAGTCAACAATGACCTGAGTCCGGCATGTCCACCGGCCCTCCCATTAGCCTCTTCAACCGCAACTCCAGTTACCACCGCCGTAGCGATTCCAGTATGAGCATGAGCAGCATTGCGCACTCGTACACTAACTGTGGACGTTTTTCCTGGACTCGGGAATCTGTACCCAGCGATTTCTCGGGATCGCACCTCCGATGACCTGGGCTGGGAGACAAGATGCTCAAGTCTGCCCAGGAGCATGGTACACCATTGATATCCATTTCTGCCTCGCCTGCCCCGAACCTCGCTGGTAGTGTGCGTGGGGAACGAATCTACTCGGAGGAGTACGACAGTCGGACGTCATACGACTCGATTATGGACGCTCAGTTCGAGTCTCAGAAGACCGACTCGCTGTTTGAGAAGACTCGACGTTCTTTTGAGGAACACGCAGGTAATCTTGACGCCAAGCCTCCTCGTTATCGCCCCCCATTTCTAGCCTAAGCATCCTGTCCTGAGCATGCATAGTCCGCCCAAGGAAGACGACACAATGATCAGTGTAAGGTTACACTTTGCATTTGATATTCTTATTTGACGAACGACTAGATGCTCGGTGGTGGCCGTGTACGGCACTGTTCCATGACCTCCTGATCGGTTCTTCGCCATGCATCCAAGTAGAGCGACGCAAGAATATTCTCACCAACCCTCCAGAGACAGTCTCCAGCCGTATCAAGAACGCCCACCCAGAGGACCACAAGTCCCCTGAGATCTCGTGCGTTATCGAGACGAGGCCGTCAATCACCTCCACCACCAACTCATTCAAGTTTGGTTGACGAGCGCATGATTCGCGCAAGGCACGGTCTTCTCGAGCGGCAGAGCCCCGAGAACACGGCATTGATGGGTGATGGCGAGGATCTTTTGGCATCAGGTAAGTGCCACCTACGACGTACGATGCATGGTCCTCATATTTTGCCGTAGTCCGCATGCCCGTTTTTACACGGCCCGACCGCGCCAACCGCTCTAGGTCGAGTACATGTACGTCGAGTTCAGGGACGGAAACTCCCCCACTTTCAATTTCTGACGGTTACTCCTCATTCTCGGAGGGATTGTTATTCGAGCATTGATCTATCACAACTGAATGTCTTGCTTTCAAATGCCAATGCCTCACATCCACTTTCTAATGCCACCCTCGATCGTGCTCGTCCTCGCGTAAGCGGTCACTATCGCCATATATCCCAAGCTCGCGCGTCACGGACTTCCATTTACGAAACGATTGAGGAGGAACTCACTTCGCCCGTATCGTCTACGAATTCCCTTGAGTGTGCGCACACACATGCATACACAGACACAGTCACCCCCAGCGTATCAGTGCTCCTGAGTCGCCATCTGTGTGTATGCGCCTCACCTACCGTTACACACGCGCATGCGACATGTAGTAGATAGCGCAATAGCAAATCAATTTCGAGCTAGGATACAAAAAAAATCTCGAGCCTTTCAACTTTTTAGCTAGCTCGCCTTAGCTGTCCTTTTCAGCTTTCCGAAGTCCCCCAGGCGCGATGAGCTGAAATAGCATCAAATATATGCACTTGTGTGCCCGCAAAAACCATTGGTGCCCGCTCTTCAAAAGCAACGTTACATGCGGGTACAATGGGGATGGTTTATATATGCATGCATGGTATCATTCAAATGAGGGGTATACACAATAACACGACGATCTTTCCGAGTCCAAGTTCCCGTATACCTGACCTCCCTCGCTGTCTTCTGCCAGATTAGTTTACCTTGTTGACCCCCAACTCCTCCCACTGGTGCTCAAGCGTCCAACTTTCCACCTCGTCTCCATTCTGAAGCGACTTGACCAAATTATCGAGGACCTTCTCAAACTTCTCCTCTAGCTTCTTGGCATGGTTTTGGGCAAGCCGACAGAGTATCGTCGCATAGTGCCAAGCGCCGACAGGCGTAGATATATCTATTTTCTCTACCAATCGTTCAAATAGGCAGATGGACTGTGGAAGCAACGAGCAAGATGTCCTCGTAAGGGCGAGTGTTACTATGCACATTGTCTTTACCACGAAGAATAGCAGCCGGTATAACGGTGATAGGGCCATCCGTCTGCACACCATACACAGCAAAGTCTGTTATCCCGATGGCCTGAAGGAATTTGACGGACGCAGTGAGATACATCCTGACCTGGTTTGTGCCTTTCATCAAACCAGCAGATGCTTTCTTGTACTCGGCGGTCAGAATTGGTAGCTCCAGATACGGAACATTCGTTCCAACTTGTAAATATTGAACCTCACGAACCAGCAGATCTACAGATTCTAGAGAGTTCCTTTGTCCTTTGTCAAACAAGTTCATAGAGGTGGACACGGATGATGATGGCAGAGTGTAACGAGCTCCAGATTTCCCCGTCTTCTTACCCGAAGAGCGGACTGGGGCCTTGAGGGAATTGCTGTGTGTTGGAATTACCCTCGCTCGTAGAAGACGGAGGTCGGGACTTTCTCGATGAGGCTCTGCTCTCTGCTGCTCCTTTGGAAGCCTGGGGTTTGAAGTCTCGAGCACGGCGAACAACCAATGGGAAGCGATGAACGGCTCCAGGTGATACATTTGGGAGTTCAACCAGCAAACGACCCAGTGCATCGCAACGTCCTATGGATGGAAGGCCAGTGAGATAGGAAATTTTCTTTTCCTCCGTCTCTTCAGTCTCCAGTGCCCAAGAAGAAAAGTGACCTATGACAAACGCAGACTGTTGAAACTCTGCAGAGTAAGCATTTGGAGGACGACCATGGTCTTGCAACCAAGTTACAAGGTCATTGGCTTGACGCATGACCAGCGTCTGGATTCCTGGACCAAGCTTTACTTGGTCACCCACTTCCGAATTATCACTCTTGGGGAGACGGAGAGTGGTCTCTAAACTGCAAGGGCATCAAGAAATGGACATCCAGGTGCATTCCCAGAGACGTACATTGGGCGGGAGAGTGGATCTATTAAAGGCACAATCGAGTGTCCATCAATCAAGGTGTGAGTTGCATCGCCCGTCGTTGGTTGGATGAGACGTATGAAGAAGTCAAACAACAAGTGGTCGTGGTCATGGCGCCAAGCGGCTTCAGAGAGCATCCCCTAACTCTGCTTTGTCTTTTCACAACATCTGTGAGAAGCCTGAAATATCGCGGAGAAGCTTCGCTCGAGTGTTCCCAAATCAAAAGGAAACTCGTTCACAGGGATGAATTTAACTGCACCCGGCCTCGTCTTGAGTACCGCCACACTCTCTAGCAGTTCTTGTATGCAGGGCTCGACTGCAGCATCAACTGACAGGAGGTCTTCCTGATTGACACCGTAAGGGACGCCAAGAGAAATGTACAATATACACACCCTAGAGCTCCAGGTATCGGGCCATATGAAACCCGTCATGTCGCAGTACTCTCGACGAAAATCTGAATCGGTCAGAAGGGATTGTGGCACGACCCGACGATCGAACATCCAACGAAACACTCTGTCATCAGTGTCCTCGGTCGTGTCGGCAAATCTGCACATTGCTCAGATGAACGAGATCGAGTACGTCCATTGAATTCACTCACGCTGAAAATGATAGGCGCAATTTTTGACGTGCTGCATCGCTGCTCATTAGTACATCTGGTTCTGGTTCTCGAATTTCTCTATGTGATCTGTCAACTAAAAATTGTGTTAAAGGAGATTCGTAGCGCACGGTGACAAATGTGTTGCTTCCGATGCCAGAGAGGAGGCAGGCGGTGGGCTGCATGATGAAATGACTCCAAAACATCAACGGGAGATGTCGATAGCCTTACAATAGTAGTGAGGAAGTCGAGCGCTGTGGTGTTGCGGACGACGTCGTAGAACCTGATCTGCAACGCGAAAAAAAGTGTGATCAGGGTCAGTTCAAAATCCAAAATCAAGGATCATACAAGCTTGTTCCCCTCTTGCTCTTGTGAGAAGGCATTGTCGAGCTAGTATTTTTCAGACTATCAATCACGAGGATGAAAATCGTAGGAAGGGACCTACTCTTCAGGTATTGGGTATTGCTGACTTTCAATCCATTGGATAATCGTGTTTCGGGTATTATTGTTCTCCGGAACGGGAGCAGAACCTTCCTTCTGGAAATAATCTGTATCAATCCTCCAAGAAATTGACGGATGAGATTGTGTATGTAGTGTTGCCGCGAACCAAACCAAACCGAATCGAAGTGGTTTTTTCAGTTGACTTTGTTGAGAGCGCAGACATATAGGCATACACTCTGTAAGCAAGCCGCTCTCGGCCTAGTCGGAGTAAGGAATAAAAAGACTCAGATTGAATTGGAGTATATAAGATCGGGTAGATTGTCTGAGTCTGAATCTTATCTTTTCACACACCACCATCAGATCGGCCCTTATAGGGCCTAGCCTGTGTATCGACTGTCACCAGCCTCTGCTACATATTACATAAGCACTGCTAAGAGATTTCGTTTGAGTTCGAGTGAACGAAGTCAAATGAAGGGACTCCGCCTAGCTTCGCGAAGTGGGGGCGAGGTGGCTGGCAAACGCCGGCAATGCACAAGCCAATCAGACTTGATTACAATAGCAGTCGTGAAGTTGTGAAGTCATGAAGTATATCATCGATATCATCTACAACTCGTCCGTCTCGTTGGCAAACAGCTCGTCTGGCTCACCATATGCTTCATCGGCCATCAACTCATCAAATGCCCTTGCAGAAACTGGCCCTGAAATCACATAGTTGCTCTCGTGCGCTATAAGATCTGGAGTGAAGTTAAGCCGGCCTTGCTTGTATGAAAATTTGAGTATTTGCAGTGCTTCAAGGGTTGCTGGTGCAAGTTTATTGCGTCTATCGGTGCAGGTGAGCTTACTTCATGAAAATATCCGTTCACATGGAACAGATGACGCTTGTGCAGGGAGGACGTCCATTACAACACGAAAAAGCAACGGGTACATAGATTCTTTTTTCCGGCGACAGAAATAATGTATCAGGCATGTTGTGTGGACAGATCGAAACTCTTACTCCCAGAAGCGGACGAGATCGGTGGTTCGCTCTGCCAAGTCTGATGCAATACCAGCTTCCTCATAGCGTTGCAGCTCGCGCTCAGCATTGCAGTCCTCCTCTAGTTCTCTCTGCTCGCGTTGAGCAAGTTCTTCTGCAGTCGTGATGGCTGGGAGGCTCGGTGAAGACGCACTGAGTAATGGAGATGGCATGGGTGAAAAATTGCTATGATCATTATGGCCGTTCGACTCCGGTGTAGAACTTGATGAACGCCGCATGGTCACGTTGAGGCTGCCCATCCAACCATAACCTTTGCTGAGACTCTGCGATGCTCAGATGTGTTTGTATCAATGCAAAATCTACGGTGTAAGTTATCAGGGGCTGTATACCGAGATATCCTATACCAGTACTAGATACATAAGCTATACTTCGACATGCCCTCGCGAAGTGGACGAAGTAGACTTCGTCACAGCTCGTTGCTATGAAGTGTGACGAAGCGGTTGCCATACGAGGCGAACCGAGTTCTACCTCGAGTTTACTTCGCCTCGGCGGCAACGCTACGTATATGTGACTCCAAACTATATAGGAGCTGTACGGTTGCCGAGCTGTACCAGGTCCAATTTTGGATTTTAAATTTTGGAATTTGAGCCACAACAACTTAACCTTAACCAATCAAATTACGTAATATTTCGGTGCTTATATATCATTTAATATTTATTCTGGATGCATTACGTAATAATATAATTGTCACTTGGATCATTGCTCACCACCAAAATGCATAGTTGTTAGG
>JBBPSC010001397.1:0-10175 GCA_038093395.1 Baorangia bicolor | reverse complement strand
GTTCCACCGGACCCTGGAGCGTGGGGGGTAGTGGCTGTGGTGGAAGGGTTTATCAGCGGCCTACAGACTACTGCCACTCCATAAGTCCTGTCAATCATATCTGCAAGTCGGACTCACCGCTATTGTATCGAACGTGCATCTGCACATTGCTCGGACGTTTTTACGATGGTATCAGATATCACGGCGTACGAATTGGAACATCTTTTGAAGCGCAAGCCGGACGGTATAGTACCCAATAGGCTCAACGTCATCAAGTTCCAAGCGATGCACGAGTTTCAGAATTTGCACGCTACTGCAAAGGGTGGTGCTCTGTTACGTACTGAGGCACGAGGGCAGCAACAGAGCAATGTCTTTGGCCGAGCGAGGGTACTGTGGCGCAGCCTCTCTTTCTTTTGCGCCACATCCCTCGCCTGTGGTTTGTGTCGTCCAGAGCTGAGCTCTGATCCTTTCTTTTCATTTTTCCTCTTCCCTCCTGGGGCCCCAAGACGTCGCACACTCATTATAATCACTCGTTTAATCGTACCACTTCTACCCCCACTCACCACCATGGCGGACCCCCAGTTAGAAGAGGTACCAGACTACACACGACCCGAGTTCAACATCATCCGGGAAGGACTGTGAAACGGGTACCTGGAGAACGACGAGCAGGCCATAGAGCGCCTGGTAGCTGCATGGCAGGCCAACAGAGATGCCCGCATCCTCGCCTGGGACGCTCAGAGGGACATCGAAGCTAGGCAAGCTGAGGAAGCAGAGCAAGCTCGCAGGCTGCTCGTGGAAGAAGAAGAAAGAGCAGTGCAAGAGGAGGTTGAGTGCGAGCAAAGGGACGCAGACAAGAAAAAGCCAAAGATGAACTCCTTCGTCGCTGGCTCATCCGTTGCCGACGTACTCGTCCATCCCCCCTCCCAGTACGCCATCCAGAAACTCAACACCTTTGATTTTGTGGAGCTATGGTATTTCTCCCTCGCAGGACGCCTAGACGCAGCCAAGCAGTCCAACAGATCTCAGGCAGACGACACCTTCGGGATCTCGCGAGTTGACGATCACCTCACCGTCCGCTCCATCGCATCAATCAGGGCCTCACGCAACGTCTTACCTGACCACGAACTCCCATTCTCAGAATACCTCAGAGCCAAAAACTGTTTCCTTGAGCACGCACGGAAGGCGGAATGGCCTGACCAGAACCTAGATGCCCTGGCGAAGTTCTTCTGGTACATGGAAACACACCCTTCGCTCCAGCTCCCCCTAGGAGAAAAGATCATCCTCACATACGCCTCGCGTGTGCGCTTCGATTGGCACCGTGAACTCAAAGCAGGAAGAGGTTATGATATCTCCGTCACCAACCATCGCCTCATGAGCATGATCTCGGACGAGGTCAGGGCACTTGATGAGGAGCGCGTCAAATCCAAGGCGAGTAGAAAAATCCTCTTTCACCCCCCTTGCTCCACTGACGCCCACCCACCCTTCCATCTCATATCGTATCACTCCGACACGCTCAATCCTGCTGTAACTACCCTTGTGCAATCGCGTCCAACTGCAACCGTGCCCACCTCACACCACCTGACATGGTGCTGTGGACCATGTCCCACCATCGTCCCTCTCCTCTACCCGACACGGCGCCGCGGACTATGTCCCGCCGTCGTCCCCGTCTCCAGATGCTCGAGTTCTTGGACAGACCTGAGTTGTTGTCAAGCCTCCAGAGCCAGAGACGCAAACCCTACCAGCCACGTGATGATCGTCGTGGCCACAGGTCTGAGCAGCGCTCTCGCTCCCGTTCCCCAGGCCCCACCGGGAATCGCCGCCCGAAAGAGCTCACAGCTGGGTCTCCCCGGGGCCGGCGCCATAGGGACTCACGCTCACCCAAGTGCAGCCCGCGCGGGCGATCCAAAAGCAAACCCAACAGATCAGTCTGCCCAGGCTGCCTGGGGCACTTTCCACACAATGTGCGGACATGCAATAAAACAGAGCTCTGGGACGGCACCCCTGCCCGGTGCCGTCGCAACTCAGATGGATTTCTCGTCAATCCACAAGGTCAGATCATATGCTCAGACTGGCAACGTCCCTTTGGATGTCACGCCAAACACTCAGCCATCCATGAGTGCTCTGGATGTGGCAGCACCGGTCATGGGGCTCAGACTTGTGATAAAGCGCAGAAAATCTAAAGCCCTTACCCCCTACATCCCAGAAGCATGGAACTTCTGGCTACACTCCCTTAATCTAGTACATAGATACCCCTCCATAGTAAATGGACTCCGGTACGGCTTCCTTGCCAACCTATCTAATCTCCCCTCATCTTTTACCCCACCCAATAACCCTTCTATAATGGAACACTCCTCTGCCTTCCAGGAAATTGTAAATAAAGAGTTAGCCAAAGGCCGGTACATAGGTCCCCTTGACCGTGAAACCATCGAGGAAATCCTCGGCCCCATCCAGACAGCCCCACTATCCATCGTGCCCAAACCTGGGAAACCAGGCAAATTTCGCCTGGTGCAGAACCTCTCCTTCCCTTACAACCCCACACCCTCGGGGATTACCTCGGTCAACTCGAGGGTTGACCCTGACCACTTTCCAACCCACTACAGTACATTCCTCATAACATCCCTACTAATCGCTCGTCTCCCACCTGGATCTGAGGCAGCAGTCCGAGACATTGCAGAGGCATACAGGACCATCCCCTCCCATCCATCCCAATGGCCATCCCTTGCCGTCCGCCTATCTGACAATGAATATGCCATTGACACCTCTTTCTGCTTTGGATTCGTGCCCTCGGGTGGGATATATGGCAAAGTGGGGGAAGCGGGGGCCGACATCATAAGGCACGTGGGCATCGGCCCCATCGCCAGATGGGTTGATGACCACATTTTCTTCCGCATCCGACGTGAGCACCTAATCGCCTACAACCGATCACGCACCTCCTTAGCCGAGCAAGTTGCACGCTCGGGAGGGCGCCACACCAGGGGCGGTCGCACCTGGTTCGCGGCGGGCAAGCTCCCCAACGATGAAATCGAAGAAGCCGACGAAGACTTCACCTCCCCACTCAAGGACCTCTCAAGCTCCTCCCCCTGCCCCACACACGACCTCCAGTTCTGCTACAACCTGGACAACATCAATGCCATCACGGACCAGCTCGGAATCCTGTGGGAAATGTCCAAGGACATCCCATTCTCCACCGAGCCAACGTTCATCGGCCTCGTGTGGGACCTGACCAAGCGCACGGTATCCCTCACCGAATCCAAGCGGTCAAAATACGTCAACGCGATCCATGAATGGGAAAAGAAGCGCACACACACACTACAGGAGGTCCAGAAACTCCATGGTAAGCTGCTGCACGCCTCCATCATGTTCCCTGCTGGACGCGCATACCTCACTAACCTCGAGGCCATGCTCGGGATCTTCGGCAACAACCTGTTCCTACCCCGGACGCCCCCGCGCGATACCCCAAACGACATAAATTGGTGGAAGCGCACCCTCAACACCATCCCAACCCCATCCATCCCCCTCCCCGGGCTCCAGCCAGTACTGGACCTCCAGGCATTCTCAGATGCCAGTTCAGGTTTTGGAATCGGAGTCGTCATCGGCGACAGATGGCGCGCATGGAGACTCAAACCTGGCTGGCTCAATGATGGCCGTGACATTGGCTGGGCGGAGGGCACCGGTTTCGAGATGCTCGTCCTCATCATCACCCGATCCTACCCCCCCGACATTCATTTCAAAGTTTTCGGAGACAATGTCGGCGTGGTCGAGGGATGGGCAAACGGTCGCAGCAGAAACAGGCAAATCAACGAAATCTTCAAGCGGGTTCACTCCGTTCTACAGGTCGCTGGCTGCACCGCCGTCGCACGATACGTCCCCAGCGCATCCAACCCAGCCGACGGCCCGTCTCGAGGTGTATATCCCCCCCCACATCTTATCCTCCTGCGCCCTCCCATCCCCCCAGCCCTCCAACCATTCATCGAAGACTGCTGCAGGGACAGTGAACCCACCGACATCTTGCCTGCGACCTAAACCTTCCATCCTCGCACGCAAACTAGCCTCAGGTCTCCCCCCTCCCCTTATGACCCCCAACGAGACCAGCCACCCAAGTGCGCCACCCCGGCCACCCAAAAAACCAAAGGGTGGACACGCTGAACCCAACCCGGCCTTGTGACCCTCCCCCCTCCGCCCAGCATGCAAAGCCAGCGACCGACTTCTACTCTGGCTCCCAACATCCCCACGCTCCACACTCGACTCCAAGGCCATCCTCTCGGAGGAGGATGTACAGCGGATCTATGAGGTCATATCACATGTGTGGGCCAGCAGCACGAAGGAAACGTACGGGTCAGGCCTCCTAACCTTCCACCTATTCTGCGACAGCAAAAGCGTCCCAGAGTCAGATTGAGCCCCCGCAAACCCTGCAGTGATAGCTGCCTTTATCTCTGCTCTCGCTGGCTCCTACTCCGGTAGCGCCATTGCCAACTACCTCAGCAGGGTGCGCGCCTGGCACACGATCCACGGCCTGAAATGGGTTCTAAACGACAGTGAAACGGACGCACTCCTCAAAGCAGCATCCTCAATGGCCCCCCCCCAATCCAAGCGTCCCCCCCGAGAACCATACACGGTGGACACCATCCATACCATCCGCAGTTGGCTCGACTTATCCTCCCCACTCCACGCCGCCGTCTTCGCCTGCCTCACTACAGCATTCTACGCCACAGCCCGCACAGGCGAGCTCACAACAAAAACTCTCCGATCCTTCAACCCACTCACCCACGTCAAACCATTAGACGTCACATCTGTGCGTGATCGCCAAGGTCTCCTGGTAACCAACTTCCACCTACCCAGAACGAAGTCAGCCCCTCTCGGGGAGGACATCAGCTGGGCCAGGCAGGAAGGCCCTTCGGACCCCCACTCAGCTTTCGAGAACCACCTAAAAGTCAATTCTCCCCCTCGTGACGGCCCCCTTTTCGCATATCGGCAGGGCAAGAAGCACCAACCATTGACCAAGAGCAAATTCCTGACCACTCTGGCCCTAGCCCTGAAAGCCTCGGGCAACCCTCCCCTACAAGGCCACGGCATCCGCATCGGATCGACGCTGGAGTATCTCCTCCGGAACGTCCCATTTGACGTCGTCAAGGTGAAAGGCAGGTGGGGAAGCGATGCGTTCCTCGTCTACCTATGACGTCACGCTCAAATACTCGCACCGTACATCCAGGCCCAACCAGCCTTGCACGAATCACTGCTCAAGCTTACCCTCCCCCCGGTCAGATAACAACCTGTGAGCATCTCCCCATCCATCATCCTCCTCCTAGTCTTCGGGCTTCGCATCTTGCGCTGCACGCGTCGCAGGACGACTACCTTTTGGGTCAGCAGCTTACCGCAGCCCTAGGACTTTTCGGAGCCGGACAGTGCTCCGCGCTGCCGCCCGCCTCCCCCCTTCTCTCCTCTCGCTACCATTCCGAGTAACTACTTGTCATTCTGCTTGTACCTAACTCGTGCTGCACACAATTCATCGTGTTTTCCCCTCGTCCATTCCCCCAGCGCTGATCACCCAGCGACAGCCAAAGACTAAGATCCACGAGTTTGTCCAGGGTCACTTTTATGGTTACTATGATTTTGACCTCGACAATACGCTATATGTCAGTTCTCTGCACTGATCTTTTCCATATGGTACTGAAATCTTTGAAAGACATTTACTGCCGGTCGCTACGAGACCGAAACAAGGGGGTGGATATGTTCATTGAATCGCTCGCGCGTGAGCATATCAATCGTGATGCATGGTCTGTTATTTTACTACGTTACCGACAGGTTGAAACTACTGGCTTCAAAAATCTGGTTCGAAGACGACCATCATTGCGTTCATCATCATGCCTGCTGCGACGAACTCTTACACGGTTGAGGCTCTCAAAGGGCAAGCGGTCATGAAACAATTGCAGGACACCATTATGGGAATACAAAACCGAATTGGTGCTTGTGTGTTCGAGCATGCTACCAGGTATCATGGGTATGTGCTGTCAATTATGAAGGTTCTGATATAATCTAAGCATTTTTGACTCCACAGGGAAGACAAGATGGGACTTCATCTGGATAATCTCCTGTCTGCAGAAGACCAGGTATTGCTGAAACAGCGGATCTTTGCACTCAAATGCAGCTCGTACCCTCCGATTGTCATGCACAACATGGTAGATGATGCCAACAACCCTGTTCTGAGCCGGCTCCATCACATCAAGCTGTTCAATGCCTCATCTGACAGGGTGAAGGTGATTTTCTACCCTGACTTTTTGAACTCGAACAACCCCATCTTGGGCCTTGACTACGAGGAGTTTGTAAGAGGGTGCCACCTAGGTGTGTTCCCAAGCTACTACGAGCCATGGGGCTACACGCCAGCAGAGTGCACGGTTGTAAGTAATGCATCTGATATTGATGGCAGTGAAGTGGCTGACTGTGAGATCAGATGGGTGTTCCGTCTGTCACCACCAATTTGTCTGAATTCGGGTGTTTCATGCAAGATCTCATCGAAAGCCTGGAGGATGAAGGCTGCTACATCGTTGATCGGCAGATGCAATCTATTGATGACTCTGTCAACAACCTGACGAATTTCATGTTCCAATTTGCTAGCAAGACACGGCGACAATGGATTAACCAATGCAACTGGGTGGAATGATTGAGTCCACTGTTGGATTGGAAAAACCTTGGCATTGAATACTCCAAATTGAGACAATTGGCATTAAGGCGGGCATATCCCGATGCCTTCCTGAATGTGAACGGTAAGGTGAATGATGAGGATGGTGATTGGTTCGGGGCAAGCATGGAGCGGTTTTTGCCAATGTCTGTCCCTACCAGCCCTCACCTGTGGATGTCTGGGGTCGCCACTCCGGGGGACATGGGAATGCTCACAGAGGAGGTGAGTTGTGTAGGGCAGCGTGGAAGGCAAAGGCTGACCGTTTTCCAGATGGAGTGACTGCATACGAGTGACTACCGAGGACGAGGACGATGGGTATCCTTTGTAAGTGGCCGTCCTTATCAAGGTTTTATCTTTCATCGAAGCTTTATCTCCGCATTGCGAGCTTGTGACAGCCCACTGGTTATGAAGGTTCGTTCATGCACGGGGTCTGTGCACTCTGGGGTAAGCACACCTGGTGGGGGTGCGTTCAAGAGTTTAAGCGAAAGGGACCTGCAAAAGGCAGATGCCTGCACTGAGTCAGGTGAATATGGTTACCCCGACGGAGCCAAAGGTGGCTGCAAGTACGCTGGTCGAGATGGTGCAAGTGGCAGTGGAGAAGGCGTGAATGGCTGGGGGGGACCAAAGCCTCGTGGAGCTCGTTATGCACATGCTCAGATAAGTATGTATCTAGTAGCAGATGCTATTGCACTTATGGTTCTCTTCCGCGTGTGTCAGTGGAAGTGTGTCCTGGGTCTTTCCGACTGCAGCTGGACATCAAATTTTGCAACTTCCTTTCAATCCACATCCATCATTTGTTTCTCCTCATCGTTGCTGGCAGCAACGACAGCCTGTCCGTCATTCTCGCCATTGTGGTCAAGCCACCGGCACCATGAGTGCACCACATCTGACAATGAAGACCATTCAGAAGCAGTTCTACGAGCCCATGTGGTCACACTTCCCGTACCATACGGACAGCCTGCCTGCAAAAGGGCTGATGGGTACAGGTGACCCCGAGGTGGGCCCGGAGGTATATAATGGTCGTGAGAGACGGTCGGGCCCAAGTGAGTTAAATATACACAGCATACGGACGGGCCTGTAAATTTATAATGATGGCTTGATCGATGAGTACCAACAGGCCCGGATGTGGTGAAGGAGACTGAACTCGATGGATACGAACGGGCCCGGCTGGTGTGAGGGTGCTGAGGAGACTGAGCCCGATGGAGACGTACGGGCCCAGGTAAGGGGAATGGGTATGACCTCGATGTATATGGGCGGGCCCGTACAGTGTGAGTTGGTATGTGACAGTATTCAACAATAGTGATCGCTTCCGAAGTTCCGAAGTTCGGAGCTCCGAGTTCTGAACTTGAAACTGCAGTTCCGAAGGTACTTCTGAAAATTCCCACACTTCCGAAACTCCGGAAGGCTCGGAAGGCTCGGAAGCATCGGAGCCACTTCCAGAATATTCCCGCGCTTTTTCAGAAGCACCGGAAGCACTGGAAGCATCGGGTTCGCTTAATCTTTTATGTTACTTCATACATTACTACACTTTAAATTCTTCTTTCAGGTTCACTATCCTAACATTGCAGGTGACTAATATGAGCATACCTTCGCCCATAGCATACATATATATTTCCACTTGGCTTACAAGCACCTCAGTCATTTCCACCCATCTGGGCAGCGGCTGAGTTTGGGCAACTCCTGCCCTCTTTCTAGATTCTGTCAGTATGGACTCGATGGACATGGCTGGGCCTGTGGAAGGGGAGTAGCTATGGCCCCGATGAATACGGCCGGGCCCGTACGGGGTTAGTTAGTATGGGCTCGATACATACAGCAGGGCCTGTGGAGGGGAAGTAGTCCTTATAAGACTAGATGGAATATAGCTCAGTCGTTGCACGGGTCAACGGACTATATTGGTAGTTACCTAGACGGAATATAGCTAGGTTTACAATGAGTACGATGGTACAGAAAGGATATACGAAGGGGCACTCACCTCAGTCGTTGCACGGGTCAACAGACTGAGGGGAGAAAAACCCTGCTTGGGGCACTATATACTACTAGGTATTTATGTCAGGGTGCGATGTACGAAAGGAGTAATCCTAGGGTAGGATGAAGGGTAAGAAAAGTAGGTATGCGTAGGACAAAGGGATCACGTCCATGGAATGGACGGTTAACGATCAGTGGGTACGAAAACGGAAAGGGGCAAGCCACAAGAATGTAGCATACGGGATACCTGTGCACAGCGGCTGCGCGCGCGCTTGCATGATCCGACACTCCCCCTCAAGCCGCGTGCAGTCCAAGTTGCGAAGCGAAATGCTTGACCTTTGGTGAGGGCAAGACTTTGGTGAAGACGTCCGCGACCATGTCGCCAGTCGGGCAGAAGATAAGACGAATCTTGCCGTCATCGATGATCCAACAAATAAAATGAAAGCGCACATCGATATGTTTTGTGTGGGTGTGATACTGATGGTCCTTGGCTAGCGCGATCGCCGACTGGTTGTCTGAAAAAAGGGTCGTTGGCTGCGAAAGAGGGGTGAATAGGCTGGATATGAGTGTACGGAGCCACAACGCCTCCTTTGCGGCGTGTGTGGCACCGACGTACTCGCTCTCGGTTGTGGAGAGCGAGACAATTTCTTGTCGCTTCGCGCTCCACGACATGGCCCCTCCGTCAATGAGAAAAGCGTAGCCTGATATCGCACGATGGTCCTCAGTGATGCTACCATCTGCGTCGGTGTAACCTAGCAACGGCTGCTCTCCCCCTCCATATTGTAGGCGCAGACCTTTCATTCCTGATAAATAACGATAGATTCGTTTTACTGCGTCCCAGTGAGCTTGTCCGTAGTTAGAGGAAAAACGTGATACCTGCGAGACGGCGTACGAGATGTCAGGTTGGGTTCCGAGCGCTGCGTACATGAGCGATCCAACGGCCTCTTGGTACGGGACATGCTGCATAGCCGCGTACTCGGCGCTGGTGGATGGGGACTGGCTTGTGGTGAGTCTTGTGCTAGGGTCCATCGGCGTTGAAAGGGGTTTCAGTTCATCTAAATTGAAACGGCGGAGGATGGCGTCGATATATGTGCGCTGTGAGAGGGAAAGAACACGCTCTTCACGGTTGCGGGTTACCTCGATTCCGAGTAGCCAATGCAGTTCGCCAAGGTCCATTACCTCGACGAACTTGGCGAGCTGGGTTTTTACGTCTATGATGAGCTCGAGAGTGGTGGCCGTGATGGTGCAGTCATCAACGTGCACAACGATGATGGTGAGGGAAGTCCCGACACGTTTGACGAATACGGCCTGGTCAACAGCGCACTGTTTGAAACTTAGCTTCGTCACCAAAATTTCGACGAGCTTCTGGTACCAGCGTCGACCGCTCTGTTTAAGTCCATAGAGCGTCTTGTGCAGACGACAAATCTTGCGTGGGTGATCAGGGTCGGCATAGCCTGGTGGCTGGCGCATATAGATGCGCTCATCCCTGTTCAGTTCGCCATTGAGGTATGCGCCCTTGATGTCAATTTGGTGCAGTTCGAGGTTATGGCGAGCG
>JBBPSC010001395.1:0-10190 GCA_038093395.1 Baorangia bicolor | reverse complement strand
GTGGATCCTGGTGTTGCGCCACCGTCTCAGCGGCACGTCCCGTCGCAACAGGGTGGATGTCTTCGTCTGGGAGTCGAGCCATGCCACCTCAAAGCCCTCGGACCGACCTTTATATCGTTCGCGGCTGCCAAATTTAGTTGATGACGAAGCATGTCTGTCAGCATGTCAACTCGTGACAGGGGCTCCGACTCGCATACCCATCTGGTTCGACGGTCATGTTGGCTCGGTACACACTTTAGCAGCTCGGAAGGAGGAAGTACATGCTGATTAGTTGGGTTTAAATTTTGTTTATACAATACTAAATGGACCGGTAGTGCGTCACCGTGCTTAGTGAGGCGTCGGTCACACAGATCGGAGCCTTCCCCTTCTCGAACCACTCCCGTTGCCTCACTAGGTGCGCGCTCGATGTTATTGACCTCCGCTTCTTGTATACTAATTTCTCTCGTCTCGTTAATTAGGATAGCTCTCAATTTCGTCATCCTTTCCTTCCCTCCCTTTTTATGTGCGGGTTCCCTTGCTACTCGTCGATCGATCCTGTTCTGCAACAGTATTTTTAGTTCGGTTGTATGTATTACTACCAGTCTTCCTGTCCCTCGTTTGCATCTACTTGATTGGTCCTCGGAAATGGGGTGAATAGCACGCTGGCGAGGGCGAGACGGGCATGATGCCAGTCATGCCACTAGTACTGGTGTAGCACCTCCGCTAAGCCCTGTCTTGGAACTTCAAGTTCGCTGGATTGTGGTAATGGGGTGAGATATTCAGACTCGGTGAATAACCCGTAGCATGTTCAGAATACAACATTACCCTTGCGAATCTTCAGTCCGGCTGGGTACTCAGCACTCAGCACTCAATGCTGAGCCGATCCTTCATCGTGCTCATAGAAGTCTTGGCTATAGTTGTACGATGGGGCATCCCTTGTGAACAGCGATGGACTGGAGATAACACTCAGAGCTTATTTCATCCCTTTTGAGAACCAGCACACCAGCAACCTGAATTTTTATTGTTCGGATGAAAAGCCTACGGTAAGTCACCCAATATCTGGAAAACATCTGAATATCTCCATAATTATACATATCAAATGCATGATTCCATTAAAAAAAGTCAGCTGTAACTTATCTCGAGTATAAACTGTACAGTTGGGTGGCGGCGAGATGCATACAGGCAAGATGAGCAACAAAATAAGAAATACTAACACAAACTCCTATGGTAAACACGATTGTGAGTAATCAAGTTTACCACATGGAAGGCACGTACCCACCAGAAAGTAGAACCACTAAGCACCAATATGTATGTAGAGGATCCGTTGATCAAGGGGTATGCCGCTTAAACGAATGCTCCTCATCGTCCTGTGCAACGCCAGAGCTGCCCGAGTATGATCCAGACGGCCAGACTCGTCCACTATATTTGCGTAGAACTTGGATGTTATCTCAATTGTGTGCGCATCATCCACAGCCCACATCGTCCCAATCACAGAACGGAAGCCGGCGAACTGCATAGCTGCAGCAAGATGGATCACCTCGTCCGGACTCTCCTCGTCTCCAACGGTCGTATGACAAGCAGACAGAAATGCAAACTCAGCGTTATGTAAATCGTATTGCATAATGTTTTCAACCTTTAGCAGTCCATCACCCATAGCAAACCCGGACTCGAAGGGATGCTTCCGATTGGGGATCCCATGACAGGCAAGGTGAACAAAGTCGTTCGCGTTCAATTCTTCACCAACCTTGGCAATGTTTGCGCCCTCGTCTTGAACACAAGTAACCGTCGCGACAGACCCGACATGCTGTGTTATACTGGACAGCTCAGTGTTCACTGAAACAAGTTTGCTCAGGCCTGGAGCCTGGGCCTGCCCTACGACCAAAAAACGATGCCGTTCCATGTTCAATTGCTCTCTCCGTCGAGCGCGAACGAGGGCTGTCAAGGTTGGTGTATAGGAAGAAATATACAGATTGGCGAGATTCCGTTCGCCCTTCCTATACGGGCCGGCGGCGTGCAATGGAAGAAGAGAGAACTCGGCGGTTGGGCACCACCAGATGCGTGACCCAAGGGGAAAGGACTCCTGAAGGATTTTCACGATTGGGAAAACAACTACGTCCCAGAGTTCTCGTAGAAGCACCACAAGGTCCCTCGTCACATCCCTGAATTTGGCGCGCGACGTCAGAAAACGAAGTTCGGATGACAGTTTAGAGACGCGGGCTTGCGTGATGTCGAGAGCGACGTGGACGGGATTTTGGTCAGATAGAAGTACCAGTGCATCACAGGTGTACTGGCTGGCATTTACGATGATGACCGGTCCACAGGCAGCTGCCACCTGGAGATCTGAGAAGAGTGGGGGCTGGAGGAAACCAGAGAATCCAGGCAACTTGCGAATATCAGCGACGACATCCTGCAATTGGATGTTGAGATGGCATGCCCGATCGTGCTGAGATTCGGTGTTTGGAGGGGTATCAAGCACATTGCGAAGCAAGGAGGTCAATTGGGTAAACTTGTCTGCTAATTTCTTCCCTGTGTCACCCGATGCTATCACTTCATGAAGGGGGGAGCGAAGGCGGATTAACTGGCTCCAGAAAACACCACGACCTTGTTCAAGGAGCTCGATTGCATTGGCGAGATTGCCATGTCGAACACAAGCGGAAAACGCATCGACTGCTAGAGATGTCGTGAGCTGTTTGAGAAGTGCAAGATGCTGGGGCAGAGACGGTAGAACAGCGAGATGGTGAACACTGAGGCGCAAAAACGTTTGATAAGCCAAAACTGTCGTACTGTGTTTCCACTCTTCAGCTGCCTGGATCCATCGTTTGGCACATTCGAGATCAGCCAAAGACACTGTCTGAGAAACGTTGGAGAGTTGGAAATATAGATTGAATGTTTCCTGGAGGTCACTGATATCATGCATAGCTGAGTGCTTGAAGCGAGCATGGAGGTAAGTCGCGATGTTGCACTGTGAAACAGCTCGATGAGGATGCCCCTGCGGGCAAAGTTCCAATGCACTGCGTTGGAGGGCAAGCGCCTCGTCCAGGTCAGACAGTGTTCTGAGATGGGTAAAACGGGCATGGAGGGAATTCGCGATGCTGCTCAGTGAAAATGCTCGATCAGGATGCCCTTGCGGGCGAAGTTCCAATGCACTGCGTTGAAGGGTAAGCGCCTCGTCGAGGTCAGACAGCGTCCCGAGCTGGGTGAAACGGGAATGGAGGTAAGTCGCGATGCTGCCCAGTGAATGGGGTCGGTGAGGATGCCCCTGCGGGCGAACTTCTAATGCGCTGCGCTCGAGGGCAAGCGCCTCGTCAAGGTCAGACAGCGTTCCGAGCTGCTTGAAACGGGCATGGAAGGACCTCGCGATGTTGCCCAGTGAATGGGCTCGATCAGGATGCCCCTGCGGGAGAAGTTCCAATGCGCTGTGTTGGAGGGCAAGCGCCTCGTCAAGGTCAGACAGCGTTCCGAGATGGGTGAAACGGGCATGAAGGGAAGTCGCGATGTTGCCCAGTGAAAGGGCTCGATCAGGATGCCCCTGTGGGCGAAGTTCTAATGCACTGCGCTCGAGGGCAAGTGCCTCGTCGAGGTCAGACAGCGTGCCGAGCTGCGTGAAACGGGCATGGAGGTAACTCGCGATGTTGCCCAGTGAATAGGCTCGATCAGGATGCCCCTGCGGGCAAAGTTCCAATGCACTGCTCTCGAGGGCAAGCGCCTCATCGAGGTCAGACACCGTTCCGAGCTGGGTGAAACGGGCATGGAGGTAAGTTGCGATGTTGCCAAGTGAATAGGCTCGATCGAGATGCCCCTGCGGGCGAAGTTCCAATGCACTGCGTTGGAGGGCAAGCGCCTCGTCGAGGTCAGACAGTGTTCCAAGCTGCGTAAAACGGGCATGTAGGTAAGTCGCGATGTTGTCCAGTGAATGGGCTCGACCAGGATGCCCCTGTGGGCGAAGTTCCAATGCACTGCGCTCGAGGGCAAGTGCCTCGTCGAGGTCAGACAGCATGCCGAGCTGCCTGAAACGGGCATGGAGGGAACTCGTGATGTTGCCCAGCGAAAGGGCTCGATCAGGATGCCCTTGCGGGCAAAGTTCCAATGCACTGCGTTGGAGGGCAAGCGCCTCGTCGAGGTCAGACAGCGTTCCGAGCTGGGTGAAACGGGCATGGAGGTAAGTCGCGATGCTGCCCAGTGAATGGGGTCGATGAGGATGCCCCTGTGGGCGAAGTTCCAATGCACTGCGCTCGAGGGCGAGCGCCTCGTCGAGGTCAGACAGCGTCCCAAGCTGGGTGAAACGGGCATGAAGGGAAGTCGCAATGTTGCCCAGTGAAACGGCTCGATCAGGATGCCCCTGCGGGCAAAGTTCCAATACACTGCGTTGGAGGGCAAGCGCCTCGTCAAGGTCAGACAGCGTTCCAAGCTGCTTGAAACGGGCATGGAGGTAACTCGCGATGTTGCCCAGTGAATGGGCTCGATCAGGATGCCCCTGCGGGCGAAGTTCTAATGCACTGTGTTGGAGGGCAAGCGCCTCGTCAAGGTCAGACAGCGCTCCGAGATGGGTGAAACGGGCATGGAGGGAATTCGCGATGCTGCTCAGTGAAACGGCTCGATTAGGATGCCCCTGCGGGCAAAGTTCCAATGCACTGCGTAGGAGGGCAAGTGCCTCATCGAGGTCAGACAGCGTTCCGAGTTGGGTGAAACGGGCATGGAGGGAACTCGCGATGTTGCCCAGTGAAAGGGCTCGATCAGGATGCCCTTCGGGGCGAAGCAACAATATTTCCTCGTTGAGAGTGAGTACCTCGTCAAGGTCAGTCATCCCTCCTCTTTGGCTGAACCGGTCGTAGAGTAAATCAGCAAGATTTACCAGCGAATCGGCTCGATTGGGATGCCCTCGGGGGTGGAGTTGTAATTCGTTGCGGCAGACGGTGATTTGCCCGTCGAGTTCAGACATTGGGGCGAGTAAACGACGTGGATCAACTAACTCTGTTCAAATATTAGGTCACTCTGCCCAGTCTTCTGAATCGCAGGCATACCTCTTTTTTTCCTTGCGGACAGTGGTTGCCAAGGGTGAGAGAGTGTACGAGCAGTGCATGCGAATACCACGAGGCAACTGACGCCCGTAACTTGCGAGATGGCCGTCCCGGTCCGAATCAGATGGACAGAATAAGAAGTTCATCTATTGAGAAAGCCTGAACTCAGACATCGAATAGCCTCAGAGTGCGCGTTCAGGCGCGTTCCGAGACATACTACTATGGCATGGTCGATGCGGCCTAGATGGTCTGGCAGGGCTATGTACCCCGATACAGCGCCGCAGTTCAATAGTGCTAATTCCCGCTACTTTGGTAGTGGGTTTTACTAGTAGTAGGGTGCGAGTGGAATTAACGATTGAAATCAACTTTCAAAGGGGGTGACTGGTGATGCGGTGGCCGCACGTGCCAGGTCTAAGCTCAGGAATCATTTCGCTTTAACACCTACTACCTAAACACCTCCTTGTATTCACACACGACGGTAAATCATAATCATGAGCGCTTCTGCTGGAATCCTGGACAGTGTGCCTGTCAGTATGAAGTTCGACCATAACATGCCAGTGGCGCACAGTGCAGTAGGGACGAAGTCCGAATGTGTTGCAACTTGCGGCACGATGCTACATAACTATACTTTCGTATTTCCATTCAAATATGTGACGAACCGTATTTACCATTCCACAGATGAGCGACAGATCTGACAATCCCTATGACATTGCATGCTGAACAAACAGCGCATTCACGCTCCTGGTACCGCCACCGAAAAACAGATCATCCAAAGCAAGATTATTATTGCCAAACACTCAGTACGCTCGTTTGTTTTAATTACCCACTATTACACCTATAACAATCGTTCTCAGGCTTCACTTGCTAAGCCATGGGCACTGATGCCTGTTATACACTCGCTCTCGCCACGAGCCACTATCACCTGCTCCTGCTTGACATCCGAGTCTCCCGGCGACGATTTGTTCACCTCGCAATTGGCTAAATCTCCTACCTCATCCATAAGCGCTGCTTAAACTGTCTTGTCTGCATTTGCACTAACACATTCATGTCGTAGAAACAAGCCTGTACCCATTCAAGCATAAATGGGGATGCCATATGAATCCCACCCTCACCATCAGAACTATTCAGAAGTGGTGGGGCTTTGCCACGCACGTGGCCCTACCTCCCTTATTATGATAGTGCAAGAAATGATTTTGAGCACGCATTTTGCTTCGACCGTTCGACCTGCGAAGGCGAACTTCATCTGCGCCGTGAAGAATGCTCCTAGTACCACTTTATGCTTCGATTTTATTCGTCCCAATTCACAGACCTCCAGAATATATCCTAGATGTAATGCAACTGTGTAGAAGAATTATGTATTCTATAAAAGTGCCAAACCAACATGAACTGCACTAGGGTAACACCAACATCGTATGCACCTCCTCCCCCTCCTCCCCTCCCCACCGATCAAACCGCACATCCACCACCTTCACCACCTCCCCCTCCCCCGTCGCCCCCTCCGAACCCCCTGAACCCCTCCGATGATCCACTACCCTCACACGCGGCACCTTGACATACCCACACTCGATCGGAATCACGTTCCACGTCACCCTCTCCTCCCCACCCGGCAACACCAACGGTAACCGTCCATTCCTCATCCCCGCGACGACGAACCCGTCCGATGGCTGTGTGTCCAGCGACACGCTGATCACCGCCGACCGACTCGCGTGGCGGTTGCGTACCGTCAAGTGCATTGGTACGGGGGCGTGCAGTTTGGCGGTGGCGGGGACGCTCAGGAGCGCGACGAGGGTTTCGCGCGGGGGGCGAAGGAGCGGGAGCGGGATGTGTGTTGATGAGTGAGGACCGTACTGTCCGGGCGATAGCATCCTAGATGCGTAAGTGTCGTTAGATATCGTGTCCTAGAGCGATGAATACAACATGCCTTTTCCATGTCAACACGTATTCCCCCGGTCCGAGCAGGACCTCGCCCCTCGCCATCTCGTCCTCCGTTGGGGCCAGCGCAATACGACAAATGTCCGAGAATTGGTCCCCGGTGAGATATTCTGCAAGAAAACACCGTCAGAGGTGAATGTCGAGTCATCGCTGATCACTGACCACCAGGAAACACCCCCTCCACGTCCGCTTCCAACGTCGTATCGACCACCCTCGCGCTCCGACTCTCCTACACCGTTCACTCAGCCACTCCCCCAATAAAATCGCAGTATCGAGGAAACACACGCACCACCCGACGCAACGCCACCTTCTCCACCTCCACGCCACACGGCGCCGCACACTCTACCACCGTCGTCACCACCGCCTCACCGCCCACACACGCCTCCCAATCGTCTTCCAACACGGATAGATCCGCGAGCGCCGGTGGGGGTTGGAGAGATCGTTGGTAGGCCACGTCTTGACGCACCACGAACGCGCTCGAGGTCGGGATCAACAACGTCCGCAGGATCTCGCCCATGTCGTGGTCCCGCGAGACATCCAGGGTCTCTGATGGCGATGGCGCTCGGGCTTGGGATGGGACCGGTCGCACCGTCGCACTCGACTGAACAGACACGTCGATCGTCCGATCCCCCGGTGCCCCACTGCTCATCAACATCAACGTCTTGACGACCGATACCCCCGGCTTGACCGTCCCAAACTGAACGCCCTTGATCAGTCCCGACGATTTCTGGTCGTCAAAGGTCATGAATTGCACTGTCGGTGTGAACGTGAGTGATCGGCGCATGGCTGGGACAAGGGGTGGAAACGCACCTGCCTCATCCACCTCGGTCGGCTGCAACAACACATCGACGACCACGTCCAGCGCCCGGTCGTCCGTGTTGGTAATCTCGACCGCGATCGGGTACGCCTCGTCCAACAACGCTAGCTCATGGTGCGAAAACGAAACCGAGAGTCGGTGAGGACGATGTCGAACACTAACGAAAACGTGTCATAGGGTGGAGCCAAGGGGGTCCAGCGCACTCACATGACACTCTCAGAGTCGCCCCTCGTCACAGGGATAAAGGACACAGGTCGGACCGACTTCAACCACCGAGGAACCCCGAGACTCGATTCACGTGACGCACACGGTTCGTGCGGTACCTCAATCATCCAGTTCCCTTCTTTCAGCGTCACCACAATGTTCGAGACCTGCGCCGTCAGTCCTGTCATCGTGACCGAATAAAAGAGGACAGGAAAACACGTACGTTAAATACACCAGGCACGTCCGAGGCAAGCGTACCCGTCAAGACAATCTGGTCCCCAGGTCGCCACCTCAAATGCAACCCCACCTCGACGGGCTTCTCTCCCCGCATCCGACCCAGGGGTACGAGTCGCACCGGTTCCGAGTGTGTAGACGTATCGTGGTGAATGAGGATCGGCGTATGCCCTTCCGAGAACAGGATCGAGATCGAGTGGATCGGGAGCGCAAAGATCGTGGCGTCCGATGGCGCAGCCAGCGAGATTTGGAAGGCGGCCTCTTCGCCCACTCGAACGTCGGATTTCCAAAAAACTACTGAGGTGTTCACTACAAAAGGTGTCAATACCGTCCACAGGAATGGCCGTCCCAATACGTACGAATTGGCTCGGACTCTTTGAGGTCGACGACCAAGATGTCGTCTGTAGAAAACGGAACAGAAGTCTAACGCTAGAAGTTCAGTGGCGTTTTCGCTGACACGGGGATCGCACCAACCTTGAGAAGTGTCAATAGATCGTCTTGCAACGTCCCTGGCTCGTCAGTGTCGCCTGCAAGGATTAGCATCCGACAACGAAACCGCCCATCCACGCACCATATCCCATCATCTCTACCAACAACCTCACGGTCAGCTCCACGTCGCCCAACTTCTTCGCACAGGCATACCAAGTGGGAAAGAGTGGACGGAGCATCGCATTCCACTTTTCTCGCCGGTACGTCTTGGCGATCCGTTCAAAGAACCTATGGCCCATCAAATCTACCTATGCAGCCCCCCCAAAAAAATCCAAGCATGCGCACCGAATCGCCATCTCGAATTTGCCAGACTGGTAATACGTATGTGCAATGCGACACGCAATCCACAACGTCAATCTCCCCTGACTTGCCGTCGAACTATACTTTTTAAACAGCTCGTACGATTTCGTGTAGAGCTGCCACCAAGCACAGAAGCAACGTCAACCAAACGCACACTCACTTGGTCGAAGAACGACGGATACCTCCAACACGATCGTCAAGTGATCCACCTTTTTTTCGTTGGTAAACCCAGGCGCCGCACTCGCCCCCTGCGACGCGCTCTCGCTCGCCAAAAACCGCTCCCGTCTGGCTTCAGTACAGCGCGCGGCCATGTAATAGTAATGACCCGGATGTTGCAGCGCATGGCTGGGGTTCAATCCGAGGGCCCGGACGGCGTCCATGTCGAGTGGGGCGTGCATCGGAAACGTGAGTGTGGATCGGGAACCTTGCTCGAGAAGCTCTGCGAGCACGCGGTGTCTGGACCAGGGATGGCGTCCGTGAGGAGAGCACTCATAGGACTTGATGCGATCGGACTTACTGTCGTGCCATCCAGCTCCAATACTCAAACGTCTCCTCGCCAATGCCCCAACCACGCGAAAAGTCAGCGAAACGGCGCATGTGGAGGTTGTGATGCGACAGCGCGAGCGCGTGCTCGTTGTTGTAGAGGTATAGTTTCGTGATCTGAGGACGCGCATGAGGGTTCTCCAGCGATTGTTCTCGCGAGTGTGGGTCTCACCTTGAAGTTGATGGTGTCTGCAAGCACCTTGGCTTCTGCCCATCGCTTGGTTCGAGGGGGCAAGATGGCAGTGGACCCAAACATGATCATCAGCGTCGTATACGCATCCTGGTAATGTCTATATAATGTCAGAGAAGTGTTAAAATGTGAAGGCGTCTGACATACTTGAGCGCCACTTCGTCTTCACCTCTGAATTCTGCAAAGCACGCCATCTTGTATTCGTATCGGACCGTCCAGCCTTCTCGGCGCAGCGGACGTGTGCTGGCAACACCGACGGGAATCAGGGGGGGTGGGTTATAGGATGACGCTTGTGAGTGTCGGTTGCGTTTTCGACGGACCCGTTTCGAGTGGGCAGTGTAGTACTCCACGGCAGGTTCGTACAGTGGGTCTTGCAAGCTGACCGGGTCAGCCAAGGAGACGACCAGAGGGAGAGTGTCAACCTACCTCTGAACAAACTCGTCCAGTTCCGCTGGACTGACGGGACTCAAGACAAACAACGCCG
>JBBPSC010001394.1:0-10190 GCA_038093395.1 Baorangia bicolor | reverse complement strand
GTAAGCCCTCATGGCTTTGATCCATCAGGGGGCATTGTCAGATTGGCCAGAAAAATCAGCTGGGAGAGCAGCCTTAAGCTTGAAGGTTCTGGTGGACATGGTTGGCAAGGTGGGGCGAGATGGGGATACTGGGAGTGCAGGGTTTCTGGATGGGGGTGCTAGTGGTGTTAACAACCTGAGTGGTCCAAGAACTCGACGTTGTCTATGGCTGGGTAGGATAGAGATCTCTGGTGAAGCAAGGTTTTCTATGTCAGGAATTTCAATGTTGCTGTCTTCGTTGTTGCTATAGTACAGCCTAAAGTGACTTGTGATGGCTGTGGTAAAGGTCCTTCATCTGGGGAGGTGGGACCACAGAGATTCTTGATCTTTTGTTACATGAAGTGTACACAAGAGGGCTTGCTCAATGAAAATACCACCCTAGGTGACACTCACAGGAAGACCAACATCTAGGGAGCTGCAAGGATAGTGAGGAAGACAAAGGCTGAGGGACCAAGGATCAAGGACACTTGGGATGAGGACAAGGTGATTGAGGCTAGACCTAATGCTACTCAATGGAGTTGCCTAGGGTTTCCAGGACTTTTATCAAGGACTTATGGATGAGGAGTGAAGCAACAGCTTCTAAGGTGATTCAAGAGATAACACTTGTATTGCGTAGATCAAGAATGGGAAAATACAAACAGTACAGCATAGATCTTAAATAGTCAAGAAAGAGGACATGCACAGATCAGGCTTACTAAATGAATGGAAATGGGTGGAAGGTTGGAGAACTCATCATCATAAGAGAGGCAACTGCAGAGAAGGATAAGTTCAAGTGGGGGAAATCAAGGTAACAAATAGGTAATGGAAATATTGGAGAAGTTGGTGAGGATTAACGAAGCAGAAGAGATAGAAGCTGACTTACCATGCCACATGTAAGTGACTAGTTGAGAGACAACAAGATAGGTAGACCAATGAAGAAGAAAAACTGTAACAACTCCACCCCTCATAGCTCCACTAAGAAATCCCCATTTTCCCTCCTCTATGGTTATGAACCTTGCTCCTACCCTCCTCTGGGAAAGACCTTCCTCCTGCCCTAGAAAGTCACCTCTCCTCTCTAGATGACACTTGTAAAAAAGCCCTTGCAGCACACAAATCTGCCTGCAAGGCAATGACATCTAGGTCCACCCATCACTTCTCCCCATGGAAAGTTGATAACAAGATGTGGTTAGAAGCCTCTCATCTCTACCTTCATTACCCATCTAGGAAGCTTGCCCCCAAACAACATGGTCCCTTTGAGATCACATAGGTACTATCCCCCCTCACTTACTGACTCTGTCTTCCATTCACATGGAAAATACATGATGTGTTCCATGCCTCACTTCTATCCCCTTATCACACCACTGAAACACATGGCCCTGCCTTTCCCACCCCCCTCCTGAGATCATAAATAATAATAAAAAATATGAAGTCAAGGCCATCATCTCCCATAAAGGACCCACCAATTGCTGCCTGTTCCTGACTGCATGGAAAGGATATCCCTCATCTGAGAATACATGGGAACCAGCCTCTAATCTCTGACATTCTGCAGCTATTCTTACTACATACAAGAAATGATACCAACTATAAAGGAGAAGACTCCCATCTCCCCTCAAGATGTTCTATTTTGGTCCCCCTCATTTATATCCTGACAACAACTCCCTCTCCAATCTAACCTTGGAAATTCTCCCCTTTCTTGTCATTTCCCTTCTGTTCGTCATAGGATTCATCATACACTTTATCCACACCTAACATCTGCCACTCCCCATCCATCCCATGCTCCCATCGCTGTCACCCTCTTCATGAAGCATGACAAACTCAATGTAAATGAAAGCCATGACAATTGGCTTGCATGGAAGACTTGTATTGTTGCCATCCTCAAACACAAGAGAATGTACAGTATTGCAAACAGTGACATCCCTAAACCCCCCAGACCAGATACAGACCCTGCCATTGCAGAGTGGATTGACCTTGACCTAGCCACCACTGAATAGATTTTTATTGGACTCACCAATGACAAGATAAACCACATAGTCAACTGTGGTATGGTGGCAGAAACATGGTCAATGCTATGCACCATCCATGAACCCACTCACATACAACTCGGTCAGTTTTCTATCAGTATGCTTTGGTAGAAGCATGTGACAGAGGACACTGATGTTACTGAACACCTTAACAAGCTAACCCATATGTGAAATCTACTCACCTCACAGGGAAAGCACATTTTGGATGCAGATTTTAAAGATGTCATGTTAGAGACTTTTCCCAGCTCCTAGAACCCTTTTGTCTCCTTCTTACTTGCCCAAACCATCACCAAAATGATGACTGTCACCCAACTCAAATTGATGCTGTCTGAAGAATATCAGCACCTGTTACGGTTTTTCTTCTTCACTGCTCTACGTATCTCGTTGTCTCCTGACTTGTCACTCGTATGTGGCATGGTAGGTTGGCTTCTATTTCCTCAGCTTCATTAATCCTCACCGACCCATCTGATATTTGTCTCACATACTTATTACCCTAATTCCTCTATATGGACTTATCTCCCTCCACAGTCACCTCTCTCATGACGACGAGTTCTCCTACCTTCCATTAGTTTCCACTTCTTGACTAAGCCTGGTCTGTGCGCATTCTCCTCTATACTATTTAAACCTATGCTGTAGCACCTGTATTCCCTATTCTTGATCTACGCTATACAAGCATACCTTCTTGAATCACTCAGAAGTCAAGCTTCCCCTCCTAAGTCCTTGTCCTTGTCCCTAAGCGTGACTTCTTGTCGACACTTATCTCCTTGTCCAAGACCTAGTAACCCTAGGCATCCTCATTCAAGTCCCAGCACCCCTGGGCATTCTCATCCGTCTTACCAAAGACTTCCTTGTCCCTTGCATCTCGTTATCCCTGAAGCTCCTCTGACGTCGGTCTCCTCATGAGTATTGCCAGTTGAGTATCCTTGTTGAATGAGACCCCCTTTGGTATGCTTTGCGTAACAGCACCTCAAAAGGCAAAACCAGTTGGACACCACTGCTTATTCAATGTCATCATTTTGCAGCAAGAAGAAGGAGAAGGCATGCAGCATATGCAAGTGCCAGAACCATGCAACAAAGGATTGCCATTGGTTCGGGAGAACTGCACCAAAGTGTGATATGTTATGGTTTTTCTTCTTTATTGCTCTACTTATCTCATTGTCTCTCGACTTGTCACTCATACGTGGCATAGTAGGTTGGCTTCCATCTCTTCAGCTTCATTAATCCTTGCTGACCCCTCCAATATTTGCCTCACATATTTGTTACCTTAATTTCCCAGCTTGGACTTATCTCCCTCTGCAGTTGCCTCTCTTACAACGACGAGTGTTATAGTTTTTCTTCTTCATCGCTCCACTTATCTTGTTGTCTCTCGACTTGTCACTTGTATGTGGTGCGGTATGTTGGCTTCTATCTTTTCAGCTTCATTAATCCTCACTGACTTCTCCGATATTACCATCACCTATTTGTTATCCTAATTCCTCTGCTTGGACTTATCTCCCTCCGCAGTCGCCTCTCTTATGACGACGAGTTCTCTTACCTTCCATCGGTTTCCATTTTCTTTGTAAGCCTGGTCTGTGCGTATTCCCTTCTTACTTATTTAAACCTATGCTGTATTGGTTGCACTCTCTATTCTTGATCTATGCTATACAAGCATACCTTCTTGCATCCCCTGGAAGTTTAGCTTCCTCTCCTAAGTCTTTGCCCTCATCCTCAAGTGTGACCTTTCGTCGACACTCTCCTCCTCCTCATTCAAGACCTAGTAATCCTAGGCATCCTTGTTTCAAGTCCCAGCACCCCTGGGCACCCTCATCAGTCTCCCTAGAAGACTCCCTTGTTCCTGTGTCTCGTTATCCCTGAAGCTCCTCAGACATCAGTCTCTTTGTGAGCATCGCCTGTTGAGTATCCTTGTTGAACAAGACCCCTTTGGTACACTTTGCGTAACAAAAGATCAAGAATCTCCATGGTCCCACCTCCTCAGGTGAAGGACCTTTATCACAGTCACTACAAGTCGCTTCAGGCTATTCCGCAGCAACAATGAAGACAACAACGTCAAAATCCCCGACATAGAAAACCTTGCTTCACCAGAGATCCCTGCCCCACCCAGCCTCAGACAATGTCGAGTCCTTGGACCACCCAGGTCATCGACACCACTAGCACCCCCACCTAGAGCATCTACACCCCCAGCATCCCCACTTTGTCCCACATCACCAACCATGTCCACCAGAACCCCCAAGCTTAAGGCTGCCCTCCCAGCCAACTTTTCAGGCCAGTCTGATGACGCCCCCTGATGGATCAAAGCCATGAGGGCTTACTTCGCCCTCAACTCCACCCTGTACACCACAGACGGCAACAAGATCATGACCACCCTCAATAAGATGAGCGCAGGAAGAGGTGCTTCCTTTGCCAAGATGTGGTATGACAAGATGGCCAACTCAGCCACTCCTAACAACGAGAAGACCTTCAACTACTTCACCTCCAACTTCGAGACCACCTTCTACCCATTCGACACCAAGTCCACTGCTCGCTTGAACCTCACTAAGCTTACCCAGAAGTCCACTCACCTCTCTGATGGAACCATAGACAATGGTTTCCAACAATACATCACTGACTTTCAGAACCTCACTTGTAAAGCAGGAATCACTAATGAAACCACCCTCACAGACCAGTTCTCCATTGGACTAGACCAACGTATCATCAGCATGATCCTCTCCATGTCCACTCCCCCTATCACACTCTCCAAGTGGATTGAGCAAGCCAAGACCTTCCACACGCAGAAGATGTGCATCCTCACCCTCAGGAAGGGTCACCTCCAACCCTCGTCCTCTCCTCACCCTGCAAAAGACCCCAATGCTATGGATGTTGATGCTGTCACCATCACCAAACTCACTCCTGCCAATCGAGCTAGATGCATCAGAGATAAGCTCTGCTTCCACTGCCGCAAACCTGGCCACAGCGCTCTGAACTGCACCCAGTTTTCTACCTCCCCGAAACCACCTTGACGTCCCCAGAACATTCACACCACTGAAACTTCCCCTCCCAAGGAAGAAACCCCTGCCCCATCCTGCTCCCACCTAGATGAATATGTCAACTTGCTCAAGACCGCTGGCAAGAATGAAGGAGAAATCCTTGCAGTTCTCAAAACATGTTATGAAGAACCATCCGAAGAAATCACTTCAGTGTCCCTGACATGCATCCAAAAGGCACAGGATTTTTAAGAAGGGAAGCTGCCTCGATGTCTCCTTCCCTTACCACGAACCATGTACTTGTAGCACCCATGAATGACAGAACCATGCGTCTTCCCATCTCGCTACAAGGAAAGAACCAAACCATCAAAACCATTGCCCTCATTGACTCTGGTGCAACTGGAAACTTCATTGACCCTCAACTCTTGTCCCCAGAGAACTTCCAAACCTCACCACTCCCCAGCCCTATCATTGCCTACAACGTCAATGGAACCCCTAATCAAAAGAGAACCATCAAGAACAACACCTTCGTCCCCATCTATTCCAACTCTTTCTCTGACACTGAGAAACTTATGGTCACCCACCTTAGTCGCCCCTAGGTCATACTCGGAATACCCTGGCTCCAGAAATGGAACCCTTGGATCAACTGGAAGCGCTTCACCCTCAATATCAACCCCATTACTCCTGAAAAACCCCTCTACCCCAACTGGTTTGACCCCGACCCTGACCACGGAATTGCCACCCTGTTTGCTCAAAGGTATCCCCAAGGGGTTGAGAGGTCTCTTTGTGAGTATCCTCCCTCAAACGGAACTGATAAGGAATGTATCAACAAGGTCACCATATCCACCCAACTCAACATCGCCAAAAAACCCAAGGAAGTATCCATTTCTGACTTCTGCAAAGACTATGCTGATGTTTTCTCAGAAGCAATGCATTCCCAGCTTCCTCCCCATCAATCCTTCGACCACACCATTGAGCTCAGAGATACCTTCGCCCCCAAGGTGGCCAAGGTATACCCTCTTAACCCAGCTGAAAAGGAAGCTTGCAAAGCTTTCATCAAAGAACATCTGAAAACTGGTTGCATTGTCCCTTCAAAGTCCCCCCAGGCTTCTCCCTTCTTCTTTGTTCCTAAGAGCAATGGATCACTTCGACCCTGCCAAGATTATCAATATCTCAACTCCCACACTGTCCGAAACACCTACCCCTTACCTCTCATACCCAAGCTCATCGATGACATGAAGGACACCACATACTTCACCAAGTTTGATATCTGATGGGGATACAACAACATTCACATCAAAAAAGAAGACCAGTGGAAAGCTGCCTTCATCACCCCCCTCGGCCTTTTTGAACCCACAGTCATGTTCTTCAGCTTTTGCAACACCCCCAGCACCTTCCAGGCTTTCATGAACCACAACTTTGCAGATATGATTGCTGAGCGATGGCTCAAAATTTACATGGACGACATTGGCATTGCCACCACAGGCTCTCTCTCTCTTCACCATGAACACACTTGTCACATTCTCCAATGCCTTCAGGAACTCAAACTCTCTCTAAAGATTTCCAAATGCGCCTTTGATGCCCCCACCATGGAATATTTGGGCCTCATCATCAGACAAGGACTTGTTCGCATGGACCCAAAGAAACTCGCTGCTATCGCGGACTGGAAACCCCCAACCTCAGTCAAGGGAGTATGATCCTTCCTCAGCTTTGCCAACTTCTACCGAAAGTTTATCCCCAATTACTCCAACATCATCTCTCCTTTAACCTTCCTCACCCAAAAGGACAAGAAATGGGCCTGGACCCCCCTCCAGCAAAAGGCCTTTGACTCCCTTTGAAAGATCTTCTGTACTGCCCCAATCCTCACCATTCCTGATGTTGCCAAACCCTTCTTCATTATGACAGATGCTTCCCTCCTCGCTGCAGGAGCGGTCCTCATGCAGCTTGACCCAAATGGTGACAAAAAGCCCATGGCCTACTTCTCTAAGACCTTCTCCTCTGCTGAGCAAAACTACAACATCTATGACAGGGAACTCCTTGCAGTTATCTACACCCTTGATGAGTGGAAACATTACCTCCAAGGCACCCCTCATCCAGTCACCATTATCACGGATCATAAAAACCTCTCCTATATCTGGGATCCTCACAAACTTTCTCATCATCAAGCCCAATGGACCCTCTTTCTCCAGGACTTCGACATTGTCTGGGCTGTTACCCCAAGCTCCTAGATGGGCCCTGCCAATGCCCTCTCTTGAAAGGATGACATTGATACCTCCTCTGACAATGCTGATTGTGCCATCCTCCCAGACCCAGTTGTTATCAATGCCCTCGACCTCACCCTTGCATGCCACATAAAGTCCTCCACCACCTCCGACCCCTTTGTACTTAAGGCTCTTGCTGCCCTCAATGAAGGTTCTCCTCTCTTCACTCATGCCTTCCTAAATGATTGGACCTTTGACAACGGTCATCTTTACTTCAAAGGTCGCATGTATGTTCCTCCCACAGCTCACTCCACCCTCCTCCACTCCATCCACTCCTTGCTGCTTTCAGGTCACATGGATATTTTTTGCACCAAGTCCATCCTTGAATGCGACTTCTGGTGGCCAGGTCTCTCCTCCTTCATAAAGCACTTCATCGATGGCTATGCAGTTTGCCAGCAGAACAAAGTAAACACTCATTTTACCATCCCTCCTCTCTCTCCGATCCCCTCCACCCACTCACTCCTCTTCAAACAACTCTCTGTTGAACTCATCACAGATCTTCCCCTTTCTCACTCCCACAACTCTATTCTGGTCATAGTAGACCATGGCCTTACAAAGGGGGTAATTCTCACTCCTTGCTCCAAAACTATTGACACTGCTGGAGTAGCACAAATCTTTTTTGATCATGTGTTCAAAAGATTCGGACTTCATGAAACCCTCATCTCTGACCATGGCCCATAGTTCACCTCCGCCTTCGCAAGGGAACTGTTACGCTTTTTCCTCTTTATTGTTCTATTTACCTTGTTACTTCTCGACTCGTCACTCGCACGTGGCACGGTAGGTCAGCTTCCATCACTGCTGCTTCGCTAATCCTCGCTGACCCCTCCGATATTATCATCACTTATTTGTTACCTTAGCTCCCTTACATGGACTTATCCTCCTTCATAGTTGCCTCTCTTATGATGACGAGTTTTCCATCCGTTTCCATTCGTTTCCATGCGTTTCCATTCTTTTAGTCAGCCTGGTCTGTGTGCGTGTCCCCCATCTATTTAAACCTATGCTGTATCATTTGTACCTCTATTCTTGATCTACACTATACAAGCATACATTCTTGAATCACTCGGAAGTCTAGCTTCCTCTCCTAAGTCCTTGTCCTTGCCTCCCAGCGTGACTCTCTGTCGACGCTCTTCTCCTCATCCAAAGACCTAGTAACCCTAGGCATCATCATATAAAGTCCCAGAGCCCCTGGACATCCTTGTTAGTCTCCTAGAGACTCCCTTGTCCTAGTATCTCGTTATCCTCGCAGCTCCTCAGATGTCAGTCTCTTCGTGAGCATTGCCTGTGGAGTATCCCTGTTGAACAAGACCTCTTCGGTATGCTTTGTGTAACAGGAACTTGCATGACTCCTGAAGTATGATGTCCATCTCTCCACTGCCTACCATCCCCAGACCGATGGACAAACCAAACAGACCAATCAGGAATTAGAAACCTATCTTCAGATCTTTTGTGCCAACAACCCCTCCTCCTGGGCCTCTTCCCTTACTGCCACCGAATTCCACCACAACTCTGCCCCCCACAGCTCCACCAAGAAATCACCATTCTCCCTCCTCTATGGTTATGAACCTCATTCCTATCCCCCTCTAGGAAAGACCTTCCTCCCTGCTTTAGAAAATCGCCTCTCTTCCCTCGACAAAGCTTGTAAGGAAGCTCTTGTAGCACATGATTCCACTCGCAAGGCAATGACTTCAAGATCAGTCTGTCGCTTCTCCCCCTGGAAAGTGGGAAATAAGATGTGGTTAGAAGCCTCTCATCTCTGTCTTCACTACCCATCTAGGAAACTCACCCCCAAGTGACATGGTCCCTTCAAAATCACCCAGGTACTATCCCCTCTCACCTACTGACTCTGCCTCCCTCCCACATGGAAAATCCATAATGTCTTCCATGCCTCATTACTCTCCCCTTATCACTCCACTGAAACACATGGTCCTACCTTCTCTTCCCCCCCTCCTAATGTTATAGATAACGAGAAAGAATATGAAGTCAAGGCCAGTGGGAGACCATAGGATGTGCTTGAATGTGTCCCAACAGGCCTAGACCAAGTCAAGGGTGATGCCAGAAGACGACAAGAGGAAGAGGTGAACAGAGGCTGGGAGGATAAGTGGTGGCAATGTTGGATGGCTGAGCAAGGAGGATGTCATCCTTGAGTGGCATGGCAAGCACAAAAAAGCAAAGGGGGTGCTTGAGACAAATATGCTGAAGGGAGGGACTGTTGAGGACAATGGTCAATAGCTGGGTGAGATTCATTGGTGAACATTAGTGTTGGCATGGGCCTGGCCTGAGGCCCTATTTAGGCCAGGCCAGGCCAGGCCCACATATAGGGCTTCAGAGGGCCTAGGGCCTGGCTTGGGGTTCACTCAGGCCCAAGCCCAGGGCCCAGGCCCTGGCTTTTGTATATAATATAACATTAATATTGGGTCCATTTTCAGAAGTTGCTGAGGTGCATGTCACCACTGGTATATTGCCAATTGGAGCATGTCTATGCATTACCAGGGTTCAAATGCATTTCTTCACATATACATACATACTAAGTCTAATCATGATGGATGTTATTGTACTTAGTGTATAAAATTCTGGTTTTTGCCTTTTTTGGAGGAAGGTGGACCAAGGCAAATCTTAGTAATCACCCAAATAAGGTATAATAGGACTGAGACTCAAAAAAAAACTGAACCTTATGTAAATGGTATTTTATTCAAGCAGCTGGTTGTAACCAGTCTTTTTACACATAAACGCGTGGGAATCATGCTTAGTCATAGGGAATCGGGTTTTAGTACTAACTCCTGGCTTTATAATGACCCCTGAAACGTGTAATTTGGCCCAGGGGCTGTTGAGATATGTCCATTATGTGACAACATGTCATTGCACCTCTCAATATTAATATAGTATCAAAGTCAAGTCTGGCTAGATAAAGTCAGGATAAATAAGATAAAATC
>JBBPSC010001393.1:0-10190 GCA_038093395.1 Baorangia bicolor | reverse complement strand
TATAAATGTAGCATGTTCTGGATAGGGGAAGAGTCTAGACTCTGTCACCTGATCTTTCCCACAGTCACATGCTTTTGATCACATGACAGTCAAAGTTTTGAAATTACCTTGTTTACAAGGTCACTCTGGGATGGTAATTGTGACTGCTTCATGTATTGATTGAATCCTATGGGATAGTATTGCTTTCTTTGCAAAGTTGAGTTGCATATTGAATACAATGGTCTGTGCACATATTTTCCTACCAGTTCACAGTAAAAGTCCCTGTCTACATGTTTTCACTGTTGAATTGTAGACCAGGTATGTCATCATTTTCATAGTGCTATTCACAGACAGGTTTCATCTTTGTACAAATTCAAATTTACAGTAAATAAATTAATAGAGAGGGAGAGATTAGGGCAGTGGAAAGTATTAGTGCCTCACTAACAAGTTCATGTTTCCACGTCTTCACATTTCCTTAATAGTTATGACGTCCTCCAGACCTGTCATATCATTGTCATCATTTTCATTGTGCAAAAAAAAATGTACAATTAGATAGTCTACCTCAAATAAAAGATCAATCCCTCTGTCAACATGAAACATGCCTATTGTGCTGGAGGCAGCTTGAATTATTCCTGTGTGTGATTAGTAGTTTTATAGATATTTGACGAGTTGTGATGATGAACTGAGAACCATTCATTCATCTGTTGTTCCAATTGCACATAAAATCATAGAAGACATATGGTATGTAGTCATTCTGTCTATTACATGATGAGTGTACTATGTGTTTAAGATATTGGCATTTAATTTGTCATTTTGGGTGACTGTTGCAAATAAATAACACCTGTTAATGATGAAGAAAGTTATGAACTATTTATAAAATACCCTGTCATGGTTTTGTTCACAGTTGTGATTGTGAGGATTGTACAAATCATACTTTAGTCTATCACATGGTCATTATTGTGAATCCATACCAATTAAGGTGTTGGACCGATGATTGTGCACAAGGTAACTTCTTCCTTGCAGTGCTCACTAGCATTGGTGGGACGAGTGAAGTCAAAGAGCCAAGAACCTTAATCTACTCCCTCAATGCTAAACCCCTTGGTAGAGGTAGTGATGCACGAATGGGCAGCGTAGACAAGTAGAAACAACTGAGGACTTCAGCCATTTACACCTGCTTTATATATTGTTACAATCATGCACACAGACCAAGCTGTGTTACAGATAAGAAGTACATATATGGTAACTGAAGATAAAGGTGTGAGGAGAACAAAGCAGAAGTCATGTTGTAAGGTATAAATATTGATGTATGTAAAATGAAGCATGTTCCAGATAGGGGCAGAGTCCAGATTTTGTCACCTGTTCTTTCCCACAGTCATGTGCTTTGGATCACATGACAGTTGAAGGTTTTGTAATCATGTGCAAAGGCCACATGACTATCAAAAGGTTTGAAACAATGAAGTCCAAAGTAGTAGTTAGTTAGAGTCTTTAGTGGTGTCCGTAATAGTCATGCATTGCTCTTGATCTTCTTGCCACCATGACTGTGTGTTTATGTCCAATTGTGCTAACCATTCATCTTCTTTGTGCAGATATTCGCTTGGGTGGTTCATTAGTAGCCTTTCATTGAAATCGTGAAGAAGACAGATATTCTCACAGCCCACACACCATGATAAAGATACATATATGTTGAAAGGAGTGATTGAATCCATCAGAAGTGTGCTGATGTCAATTATGGCATTTGGAATTGTCTGATCTTGTGCTTGATAATCTGTAAAGGTGTATGCAGGGGTCATTGGGAGTTGGATATGTGATATTATTTTCGTCTCTTCACCATCAAAAATGGGAAAAGTATGTGTGATTGGAACCATGGAAAGCACACAAATTTCTAAGTCCAGGTAATTGTTCTATCCTGGTGTTCATTATTTTGACAAGCACATAGGTGGGAGGATGTGTGAGTTGGATGGTGGGGGTTGTTGTGTCAAATGTGGTTTCCCATTTGTCTAATATGATTTTCAGAATCTCTCCTTGTGCTCCATTGGCAAGATCAACATCTGTTTCCATATTGAACATCACCATTACTTTCATCCCTATTGTGAGTTCAAGTTTGTTACGGACACCACTAAAGACTCTTTTTATTTACACTACTACTTTGGACTTCAACATTTCAAACCTTTTGATAGTCACATGGCCTCAGCACAAGATTACAAAATCTTCAACTGTCACATGATCCAAAGCACGTGACTGTGGAAAAGATCAGGTGACAGAGTCTAGACTCTGCCTCAATCCAGAACATGCTTCATTTACACACATCAATATTTATACATCGTCACACAAGTTTTGTTACAGGTCTAACATTTTTCTCCTTTATCTTATCTTTTGATCTCATCTTATCACATCACGTGATCTTATCAGATCTAATCGTCTAACTATCGTGAATGCTCTATCTAATCTTTTGGACTTAGAACTTTTTGCGCAACGGATGCTACTTCTCACGGATCTAAGATCCACTTACACCTAGCACGGTTTCACATCTTCACTCATCACCATGCAGGCTATTATTCTCTTCCATTCTACATGCGTTGAATGCATGTTATGCTTCTTATGTTCCATTCTGCCACATCCTCATGTGGTCCTCATGTCACGCTTCTCTTCCATTCTATGGCTATGTTTCCACACCATGCTCTATGCACATGTTCCCCTATATCATAGATACATCGTAAACACATGCAAACTCTGTAGTAGTATATAAACTCTCAATAGACGGCCAGAGAACTCCAGTCTAGTTCTCTTGGTCTTTTCCCCTCAAAGATCAGAGTAGTCTCTTACTCCTCCACTTCTCCAAGTCTAAGTGTTTCTAGTGCAACCTTTGAGCCACAAGCTTTTTGGGTTGTTTCAAGTTTTGCTTTGATCCCCACACACCTTTATCTACAGTTACCATATATGTACATCTTATCTGTAACACAGCTTGGTCTATGCACACTACTGTAACAATATACAAAGCAGGTGTAAACAGCTGAAGTCCTCAGTCATTTCCACTTGTTTATTGCTGGCCATTTGTGCATCATTACCTCTCTAAGGGGTTTAGCATTGAGGCAGATAGACTAAGGTTTGGCTCCTTGACTTCACTCATCCTGCCAGTGCTAGTGAGCGCTGCAAGGCATTAGTGACCTTGTGCACAATCGTTGGCCCAACACCTTAATTGGGAAGGGTTTGCAACACTTGGAAATGACTCTCATCACTGCCCGGACTCCAGGGTTAAGGAGCAGAGATCAGGGGAATATATTCTGCTAGCATTGAAAGAGACGTTGGCTGCTCTATTGGTTATTAAGAGTATACAACAAGTGTCTTGTGATTTAGATGCACAGATCCATTCCGGCCATTGCTGAAGACTTTGTTTCTATTACCCCTGACACTTTTAGGGGAGCTCCTAGAAAGAGCAGTTTGTGTCCTGATTACATACACCTTCTCCTCCTCTCCCTTGAGAGTGATTAGTCCACGTATGGGTCATGCCATATTTGTGAAGACCGACCCAGTGTTACGGGTCTAACATTTTTCCCTTTATCTTATCTTTTCATCTTATCTTATCGCATCACGTGATCTAATCAGATCTAATCATCTAACTATTGTGAACGCTCTATCTAATCTTTTGGACTTAGAACTTTTTGTGCAATGGACGCTTACTTCTACCGGATCTAAGATCCCCTTTCACCTAGTACGATTTCACCTTTCACTCATCACTGTGCAGGCTATTATTCTCTTCCATTCTACATGCGTTGTACACATGCCATGCTTCTTATGTTCCATTCCGCCACATCCTCATGTGGTCCTCATGTCACGCTTCTTTTCCATTCCATGGCTATGTTTCCACACCATGCTCTATGCATATGTTACCCCTATATCATAAATACACCGTAAACACATGCAAACCTTGTACTAGTATATAAACCCTCAATAGACGACCAGAGAACTCCAGTCTAGTTCTCTTGGTCTTTTCCCCACAAAGATCAGAGTAGTCTCCCTTCCTCTTCATCTTCCAAGTCTAAGTGTTTTAGTGCAACCTTTGAGCTTAACGCTTTTTGGGTTGTTTCACTCAGTGACTGCCATATCACTGAGGCTGAGGTTTCTTTTGCATTAGTCCCCAAAGTAATTTGGGAGGTAGAAACAAGTTACTGTGCATGTGCAGGAAGTCTGATTCAGCTGCCTATCTATTACATTACTGATACTATTGAAACAACCCTCAAAGCTTGAAGCTCAAAGGTTGCACTAGAAAGGCTAAGACTTTGGAAGTAAGGGAAGGAGTACTACTACTGGGACCCTTTGAGGGGAAAAGACCAGAAGAACTAGACTGGAGTTCTCTGGCGTTGCATTTGAGGTTTATATACTACAACAGGTATTTGTCCATGTATACGCTGTATCTATGATTGCAATGCTTTGTCCGCATGTATGGGAATAGAATGGAAGCATAGAAGCATCACATGAGGCCAACACACTGTGTGGCAGAATGGAAGAGAAGAGAAGCATAAAACGTGTGATGTGCATGTTGTTACGGGTCTAACATTTTTCTCCTTTATCTTATCTTTTGATCTTATCTTATCGCGTCATGTGATCCTATCAGATCTAATCGTCTAACTATCGTGAACGCTCTATCTAATCTTTTGGACTTAGAACTTTTTGCGCAACGGACGCTCACTTCTCACGGATCTAAGATCCCCTTACACCTAGCACGGTTTCACCTCTTCACTCATCACCGTGCAGGTTATTATTCTCTTCCATTCTACATGCGTTGCACGCATGCCATACTTCCATTCTGCCACATCCTCATGTGGTCCACATGCTACGGTTCTCTTCCATTCTATGGCTATGTTTCCACACCATGCTTTATGCACATGCCCTACTATATCGTAGATACCGCGTAAACACATGCAAACCTTGTATTAGTATATAAGACCTCAATAGAAGCCCAGAGAACTCCAGTCTAGTTCTCTTGGTCTTTTCCCCTCAAAGATCAGAGTAGTCTTTTACTTCTCCACTCTTCTCAAGTCTAAGTGTTTCTAGTGCAACCTTTGAGCGACAAGCTTTTTGGGTTGTTTCACATGTTAGATCAAATGGAAGAGAAGCATGATGTAATAATAACCAACACGGTGATGAAGTGAAAATGTGAACACCGTGACAATGTAAGTGGATCGTAGATCCGTGTGAAAGGGTTGAGTGTCCTGCTGACTAAGCAGCTTTGCACAAAATGATTCTAAGTCCATGAAATGTAAGTAGAGCGTTCATGATAAGTTAGATGATTAGATCCTTAGGGATCTCGTGACGTGATAAGATAAGATAAGAGTGAAATGTGAAGGGTGAGAAATATAGACCCGTAACAACTATACCCATTCTCATTCCTATCATCTTCGAAAACTAGTTCATCACATTCCCAGAAAGCATTTGGAAGATAGTGCTTAGTAAGGATGTTGTCTTCTAGTTCCAATAATGCTCTTGCTCATGCACTCCAAGCATCGTCCACCACCTTGGAGAACATCAATGATGACAAGACCAAGGACTACACCAAAAAGATTGCTGATCCTGGCACCTGGGACAGCAACCACAAGATCTTCTGTGATTGATGGGCAAAAGTTAGGGCATGAGTCCATGTGACCAAATGGAAGTCCAACCACATTTGTGTGGTGGCAATTTACTCAAGAATGACAGGGGAAGCAGCCCCTTATGCACTAAAGGAGAAAGTGCTTGGCCCACTTTCAAGGTTCTCACAGAAGGCGTCTACAACCACTTCTGTATTAAAGTCCTTGTAGAAGAATCGTACAAAGCACTATTAGCGTTAAAGCAGGGAATGCTATATATAGATGAATACCTGCAAAAATTCAAGGAACTCTGATATGAAGCTTGCGTCAGAGATGATAAGGCATATCACCTCCTTAAGCAAGGGGTAAATTACAACATCTACTATCAGGCTTCGCTCCACATGATCTGCAATGACTTCAACTCATTGCATGACTCACTATGAAACATGGGACGAAACATGGAAAGGATTTGCATGGAAAGAGCACCCCCTCCACATGCTCTGCCTAACTTCCCACCACCTCATCATTATCCTCAAGGACAATTTCCCTCTCCTCATTATCTGCCACCCCGTCCAGCTTTCCTGGTACCTGGACGGGCCCCATATCAATTCACACCTACCAGAACTCAACCAGGAAGGGGAGTGCCGATGGAGATAGGTGCAGTTCGAGCCCAAGGACATTCACACATTCACACATGTTATGGATGTCACAAGATTGGCCATATTTGACCTGACTATGAGACCAACCCTCACAAGCGACCCCCGAGACCCAAGTTGAGGGTAGTGGAAGTATGGGACTTCAATCAAGGCACTTATGTGCCAACATATGAATATGAGAACAAACCAATAGGTGTGGCCCCACCTCAAGTGGACCCTTATTCACCATATCAGGAGCAGTCAGCTCTGGATATTCATGTATCTCAACAATGGGCTCTGGCCCCATACTCATATTCATAAGGACAAAACCTGGCAGCCTACCAGGCTCAACCACTTCCCACTCCCCCTATTGCTGCACAAGCCCATAATGCGGCATATACAACAGAAGAAGCAGAAGCTTCTTGGAGGGACCAAATAGAAGTGAAAGCTAAACAAAGAGCTGCTGTGGCTTTAAGAGAACAGTGACTATAGATACTGGGGGTGTCTGCAGTCTGATTGACTTGTCATACCTCTCTCCTGAACCTTTTCTTTTACCTTCCAGTAGTTGTATTAGCGAGCTTACGGCTTGTATGAAAGCCAATTTTCCTTTGTCAGATTTGTCATGTGTTCTTCACAATATATATCTTTCCTCTTCCAAAAGAGTGATCTCTCCTAGTGAGAGCATGGTGCCAGAAGTAAATAATAGCATGTTTAATTCTCTTAATAAGCAAATAAAAAATACTCATCTTATTTATCCAAATTCCCCACCAAAAGAACTCCGAGGAACTCTAGCAATGGGAGGAGAAATGTCTCTACATACTAGGGTTACCTTCAAGAAAGGAGAATGTTGGCACAGAGTTGAGCTCTTAGCTTTACTAGACTCTGGTGCTACTAACACTTTTATTGATTCTCGTTTTTGTTCTATGCATTCTATTCTTCTCATTCCTCTTCATTCTTCTTTTCCAGTAAAAAATGCTGACAGATCTAATGGATCTATAGGCAAAATAAAAAACAAAGTAGAATTAATTATTTCCATCAATGGACATAGTGAAACCATAGAAGCTTATGTCACAAGCCTTGGTTTGCATGCCATGTTCATCAGCTATGATTGGCTGGTTCATTATAACCTGGATATTAATTGGGTTGCAAAAACCCTTTCTTTTCCACATTGTACTTTATATTGTGGAGTAATGAGATCTCTTCTTACACCTCCAGATCCTTCACACATTGGACAATATCTATTACAGTTTTTCCTCTCCATCGTTCCATTTATCTCATCACTTCTCAACTTGTCACTCGCATGTGGCGCGGTAGGTCGGCTTCCATCACTTCTGCTTCGCTAATCCTTGCTGACCCCTCCGATATTATCATCACCTATTTGTTACCTTAGTTCCCTTACATGGACTTATCCTCCTCCATAGTCGCCTCTCTTACAACGACGAGTGTTCCTAGCTTCCATCAGTTTCCATCAGTTTCCATTCCTTTAGTCAGCCTGGTCTGTGCGTGGTTTCTCCTCTATTTAAAACCTCTGCTGTATCACTTGTAATTCCCTATTCTTGATCTATGCAAATACAAGCATACTTTCTTGAATCACCCAGAAGTCTCACTTCCTCTCTTTGTCCTTGTCCTTGTCCCTCAGTGTAACTCATCGTTGACGCTTCTCTCCTCATCCAAGACCTAGCAACCCTAGGCATACTCATCCAAGTCCCAGCACCCCTGGGCATCCTTGCTAGTCTCCTTAGAGACTCCCTCATCCCAGTATCTCGTTATCCTTGCAGCTCCTCAGATGTCGGTCTTTTTGTGAGCATCACCTGTCAAGTATCCTCGTTGAACAAGATCCCCTTGGTGAAACAACCCAAAAAGCTTGTGGCTCAAAGGTTGCACTAGAATCACTTAGACTTGGGAAGATAGAAAGGGAGGAGCTGAGGCTACTCTGATCTTTGAGGGGAAAAGACCAAGAGAACTAGACTGGAGTTCTCTGGCCGTCTATTGAGAGCTTATATACTACATGGGTGTGTACACTTGTGTACGTCTAATCTACGATATATGAAGGCATGTGCATAAAGCATGGTGTGGAAACATAGCCATAGAATGGAAGAGAAGCGAGACATGAGGACCACATGAGGATGTGGCAGAATGGAAGTAAAGAAGCATGGCATGCGTGCAACGCATGTAGAATGGAAGGGAATAATAGCCTGCACGGTGATGAGTGAAGAAGTGAAACCGTGCTAGGTGTAAGGGGATCTGAGATCCATGTGAAGAGTTGAGTGTCCATGCTGACTAAGCAGCAATTGCACGAAAACGACTAAGTCCTTGAAACATGTAAGTAGAGCGTTCACGATAAGATAGACGATTAGATCCTTGTGGATCACGTGACGCGATAAGATAAGATAAGGGAGAAAAATGTTAGACCCGTAACACTTGGTACGCTTTGCATAACAATACCCTTATTTACAAAGTATTGAGGAAGATTTAAAGGACAAAGTTCCCAAGGCTTATCATGAATTCCTCAATATATTTTCTGAGAAGGAGTTAAAATGGCTCCCAGAGTGAAAGCACTGGAATCACGCCATAGACTTAAAACAAGACTTTGTTCCAAAGAAGGGAAGGGTAATTCCATTATCTGACTCTGAAATGGATGAAGTTCACACCTTCATAGAAAAGGAACTCAAGAAGGGCTATATTCATCCTTCAAAATCTCCTCAGACTTCCCCAGTTTTCTTCATTCCCAAAAAAAACGGGAAGAAAAGACTGGTTATGGACTATCAATATTTTAATGAGGGGACCATCAAAAATGCATACCCTCTACCTGAAACAACTCTCAAAGCTTGAAGCTCAAGGGTTGCACAAAGAAAGGCTAAGACGAAAAGGTGAAGAGGTGAAGTACTACTACTGGGACCTTTGAGAGGAAAAGACCAGAAGAACTAGACTGGAGTTCTTCAGTGCTCTATTGGGGTTTATATACTACAACAGTGTTTACCAGTATTGACACTGTATCTACGATATGCAATGCTTTGTCCGCATGTATGGGAATGGAATGGAAGCATAGAAGCATCACATGAGGCCAACACACTGTGTGGCAGAATGGAAGATGAGAAGCATACAATGTGTGATGGGCATGTTGGATCAAATGGAAGAGAAGCATGTATGTAATAATAGCCAGCACGGTAATGAAGTGAAAGATGTGAATACCGTAACAGTGTAAGTGGATCATAGATCCGTATAAAAGGTTTAAGTGTCCAGACTGCGTGGCAGTCGTTGCACGAAAAGTGTCTAAGTCCATGAAATGTAAGTGAGCATTCACGATAAGATAGATGATTAGATCCTTAGGGATCACATGACGTGATAAGATAAGATAAGAAGCAAAATGTGAAGGGGAAAAATGTAGACCCATAACACTACCTCTTATCCTGCAGCTCATTGATAGACTCAAAGGAGCCGATTTATTTACCACTATGGACTTACTGAAACAACCCAAAAAGCATGATGCTCAAAGGTTGCACTAAAATACTTAGACTTGGAAGTGAAGAGGAGGAATGGAGACTACTCTGATCTTTGTGGGGAAAAGACCAAGAGAACTAGACTGGAGTTCTCTGGCCGTCTATTGAGGGTTTATATACTAGTACAAGGTTTGCATGTGTTTATGGTGTATCTATGATATAGGGGAACATGTGCATAAAGCATGGTGTGGAAACATGGCCATAAAATGGAAGAGAAGCGTGACATGAGGACCACATGCGGATGTGGCAGAATGGAACATGAGAAGCATAGCATGCATGCAACGCATGTAGAATGGAAGAGAATAATAACCTGCACGGTGATGAGTGAAAAGGTAAAACCGTGCTAGGTAAAAGGGGATCTTAGATCCGGTAGAAGTGAGCGTTTATTGCGCAAAAAGTTCTAAGTCCAAAAGATTAGATAAAGCATTCACGATAGTTAGATGATTAGATCTGATAAGATCACGTGACGCGATAAGATAAGATCGAAAGATAAGATAAGGGAGAAAAATGTT
>JBBPSC010001392.1:0-10193 GCA_038093395.1 Baorangia bicolor | reverse complement strand
ATTCAACACCTAGGAGATCCCGAAAGGGGCAAAGTTACTAGTTCTGTTCGATATTTGTAAACATGTCATGCAATGCCCTGGTTTTCCGAATCCCACCCTGAGGCGGCGCGTGCAGTATGAGGCAACGGCGTACGCCCGAGTCGAAGCACCAGACGTATTTGGACTGCGTGGGCCACAATTAGAAGAAATATCGGTGACTCAAGTAGTAAGTGGCTCAGGTATGTGACTTTCGGAACGGGGAGTTATCTACTATGCCAATTCCGTCAGAAAGTTGGGGATTTCGCCAATCGGAATCAACATCGTCGATCTCGAACTCTTTCTTGATTTCAGCTAACAGCCCTCCTCTACTACCCGCAGAGAGGGTACACGAGAATGGTGTCTGGCTTTGTCTGCCGCGTTCTTGCATCAGATCCGATTTGTGGCGCCACTTGATCATCCCTTTCCGCTACGTCGCACAAAGTTTGACCATGCGCTAGCTGGATTGAGCGGATTGAGCCCAGGTATGTAATGGAAAAACCCATTTGAACAAGGCTTGGTTATTCTAAGTCAGCTGTCACCATGTCACCCCAGAATGGAATATCATGCAGTGCCCGCTGGCACTATAATAGCGGATGTCATGACATTGTTCGGCTGCCTTGATCAAGTTGCATCTTTGATACAACCATGGTGAGTGAAGACGCACACCCACTTCGCGCTGGTTAACTTGTATCTAGTCATCTCTTTTCGGTCTCGCCGAGCAAGTCCTCTCTGTAGCTACCGGTGGAGAGTCCCAGCCTGAGCGTAAGTCCCTACTTGTAGTTGCCTCACCTGATCGATGGCGATTGTACGACGATTAGGTACCGTTCACAAGACTGGTGGGCACGAATACAATACCCCTCACCACAGGCAGCAGCCACAGGGCGGTTGTGAGTAGTCCGCTTCGCTTCGGCGCTCACAGCCCATGACGGTGATACCCGTAGTCAACACAGAGGAGGTGCTATCCCACGCAGATGACGTCGGCGAAGAAGACAGGGGATATATTGCAAACGCCATTAAACACGTCCACAACAACTCTGTACGGACGATTCCTTGTCAGATATGAAGCTAATCTGAAAGCATCTTAGCAACAGCATCAGGAGCAAGTGGGCGAGAGTGATTTGTCCAAGTATGGCCCCATGATCTTCAGCGTACTGCAACACACGTGGTTCCACGACTTTGGCTAACTTGTTGAACAGGCTCTTTCCTCCGTCACTTCGAAATCCGGAGTTGACGTCGGATCCCTCGTATCGGGTGGCCTGGGTGCAGGTGGAGGAAACCAACTCATGGGTCTAGTTATGAAAGAAGCGGGAAACGCCTTTGTCGGGGGAGGCGGTGAAGACAAGCAAAGCATGATGAATGGCGCTGCGATGACTCTTGCAAAGCTTGTGGCTCAAAAGCAACTTTCGGCTTTCATTGGGGGGTCTAACAGCGGTGGACTCAGCATGCTCGAGGTTGGCGGAGCGGTAAGCGTGTACCACCTTTTTTTGCGTCCCTCATTCTGATGGACTTCATTCAGTTGCTCAAGAGCCGATTTGGATGACATGTTCTGATATTCAATGTATACTAATTTCTGCTTTTCATGTGGAAGTGAACTGGTAGAAGTTCCAAGTCAAATGACTTTACACGCCCGTACTAAATCCAAATCCAAATACCACACTCAAAGTAAACTCGATAGCACATAAGAGATAATGGGACAGAGAAAAACTAATAAGCACGAGAAGAAGTTCAGAGTAGTATATACCGAAAAAGTGCATCAACATCGTACTATTTATTGGGGTCGACAGCGGAGGACCTAGTATGTTGGAAGTTGGGACAACAATCTTTCCATCATATATTTACCACTCTAACTTCCATTGGTAGTTGCTCAAAAGTCGTTTTGGGTGAAAGTACATAGTAAGAACTACATCTCAATATGAATATGCTAGTAAGCTCGCCTCGAATGATGCATTTGTGGCTATGACCCCACTATTCCAGAATGCGTGTAAGACGTGATGCGAAGATGCATATATCAACATAGAGGACCATCTAATAGTCAGAGCAGATCAAGCGCAACATCAAGACCTCCGAGGTACGAGAAAAAGGTAAAGAAAACATCACAACCAGATGGTCATGAGGCATGACGTGCCGTATCAGCACCCTAGCAAGATACTTTGCAAGGCAGTGGATATTGTCGCCGCAGGCCCATGCAAGGACTAGATCCCATGAATCGTCGTATTCATGTGGTAGCGAGCAGCGTCCCCCAGATGGAATGACTGACGAGCCGATCACTTGAAATTGTTTGACTCAAGTCATGTCGGATGAGACAGCGGGGAAGGTGATGTCTCCGGTGTCGTAACAGCGGAGGATGAATTTGATGACCAATTATAAGTAGACCTGCTATCTTGTATTGAAGTTTCGGAGTCAAGTGGCGACGATCTTGAGGATGAAGTAAGCGACGGAGAACTTCCGGAAATCTCCCGGTCGAGGGTGAAGGGTGGCCTAGAAGGGATTCGTTTAGGTAGCGGGGCAATTTTGCGTCGGTAAGCAAGTGTTGGAATGAGTGTCATCATTGGTGAATTAGGACTGGGTGATCTGAATACATGCAAGGAAGATGCGGTCGCCGGTATTGGCTGAAAGGTGATTGGCGGACGAGCAGACACAACAGCAGCTGTGCGTATACAAGCCGGATGCGGAGCAGGAGGAGGCTTGACAGTGATGGCAGACGTGGCTGCAGAACCGTCACATGTCACCTTCCCTGCCTTTCTGCGGGATCGAGAGAGAGAATCGTCCCAAACATTTAATCGAGAGAACTTCTCGGCGAGCTCGTCGACATCCATGACGGATTGACGCGGCCGTTCAGATGAGAGGACCGGTCGCCTGGGCCATTCAGGAGTGACAAGGGTGGGAACACTCGGGAAAGGATCATATTCACAACTCGGTGGGTAGATTGTGGGAAACGCATGAGGGGGAGCAACACCACCAAGAACATTGTATACCTCGGTGGAAGAAGAGACCTTCGGGGAGATCAGTCGTTAGTGCAACAAAATAGGACGAAGAACCTACTGCTGTGCTTTGACTGCTGGGCGGCGCGTCTGACTTGGTGGTCGGCGGGACGGCAAACTTCCCCATCCTACGAATCAGCGTGTCGAGCGGGATAGTCGCTCCCTCTGAAACAGGCTTCTTGTGCAATGCCTTTTTTGTGCGGTTTCGCCGGTTCTGGTACTGGGCAACATGAATTTGCACGGAAACTCTTTGTACAATAATGAATACGAACCCAGACATGAATCTGTCGGTAAGTCATATTGGACTTTTTGGCGAGAAAGACTTTATCGGCATGCGTAGGGAAAGGATTCTCCTCAAAGAAATGTTCTAACAAAGGAACATATTGCTACAGTTCACAGCCAATCAGTTAGTATATCAACACAATGCTGATCAGTACTTGCGTGATTGAATGTCGTGGAAATCTTCGCCGGGACATTATCTTCCCGGCAACGAAGAACGGAAGGCCCCTTTTCTTGGAGTAATGCAACACCTTCACTGATCCACGTATTCAGCTTCTTAAGATATATTTGTTTGAAAGCTGTTATAATGGTTTCATCGGAGGTATGCGAGCACGTAGAGGGAATCTGCGCGAGCTTTGAGCAAGCACGCGATATAGTAGCCAGAGCCTGTTCACGAAATTCGCAGGCGCGTTGATGGTATGCCGCTTGCATGGCCTGAGCAACTTCCGGCCTTGCACCTGCCGCGACCAAAGTGGGAAGTAAAGCGGGTGGTTCAGGAAGGTCAACATGGATGCAGCGTGCAGGTGTAGATGAGGAACAAGTGGATTGGGGGCGGGAGTTGAGATATTGATTGGAACGAGTTAAAATGCGCGAAAGAACTGCATTAACAGAAGGTGACTGGTCCTCGATATCAACCATGTTGGTGAACATATACAATCTGTGCAAGCTGCTTCCCGAGTATAAGTATTCATTTAGGCACCATTGTTCTCATATCACCATGCTTTGTTGATGACAATTTGTACCACAATTCTAAACTCCGCATTGTCCTTGGAACCTGGCCAAAGTTGGCAAGTGCTGATAGTACTGATCATCGATGAGTCTTTCTGTGCGAACGGAGATTTACACGTATGTATGCCTCTCCGTTAAATAAAATATTTTATAGATGAACTCAGGTGTTTGACTTCTAGGTAAAGTAAGGAGCGCGATCAAGAGACATACAATACAGCGCGATTGATGCACTGGATAAGTGAATAGCCATAATGATACAATGTCAGGGACGGAAAATGGGTATTCAGTGTCGCAGGAATACTCAAAAGCAAGGTATTCCAAGGGAAGGAACCTACAACTTTGTTCCCTCTTTAGAAATGTGACTTGCTAAGCGCCGCCCTTTACGGTTTAGCCGCGGCTTCCGCCGTCAGAGGTATAATCGGCGCGCTACGGGGATGATGTTCTTGGGCTGTGGCCATCATCCTAGATCGCATCCGGAAGCTTATCCCGGAGGACATCAGTGAACTACTTCATGCACTGTAATTTCTGCAGCAGGGCGTTGGTCACGAAACGGGTGAAGGAGGGTTGGCCAATGCGTCTCTAAAAATGTCACTGAAGTAATGAATAGGGCTTTCGAAGAGTGAGCGACATGGTGACCCGAATGAGTGGGGTAATTCCTGAATGCTTGGAACGTCTGACGGCGTGGACAATGAACTGACACTTGAAAAAGAACAACTACGGCTCTCAGAGTCCGTAGAGAACAAGCGAGGCGAGGAGGAAGACGTCGAGGAACTCTCTGATGGTGTGGTACCTCGGCGAGTGTTCCGCATTCGGCCGGGAAAACGTTGCGGTAACGGGGCAGTCTTCCGATTCCCGGGAAGTTCGCTCTTGTTTAATGGAACTGGGAGGGGTACCAATGTGACGGGTTTTGAGGTGGGGCTAGGACTTTGGAAAACATGGAAGGGCAAGCTAGATGAAGGGACTGAGGGATAACGTGTGACAATACGTGTGGGGTGGGGTTGTTTGCTGATTATCATGGACGGATGAGGTGCACAAGACGGTATAACAGTAATTGCGGCTGTCGCAGCATGTAATTGCAACTTGGGAGATCCTTTGCTTCGCACATCGCATCGAACATTCAATTGAGAAAACTTCTCAGCTAGGTCGCAGATAGAGATAGGGATGGGATGAGGGGGCTCTCCGCAAGATACGCGTCGCCATTCTGGCTCGCCGAAAGAGGTTGGTCCACTTTTGCAGGGAAAAGGGTCGTAATCGCACGCGGGTGGATAAGACGACGGAAAGGCATGGAGTGGTGGTGGTAAAGCAAACACATCCCTTGACACGTCTTTTTGTGAGATTTTCATCTGTCGAGCATTGAGAACACAGATGTAGTAGGTCAAAAGCGAACATACGCCATCGTTTCCCTCCGAGCAAGTCGCTTGGGAAGGTTGGGGAGTTGAAGGAAAAGTAGGTATGACCATGTGGCCTTTCATCTGCTCGTATAATCTGTCCAAGGGTTTCGTCGCGCCTTCATGTATGGGCTTCTTTCTCAACGGTTTGACCTCCCTTTTGGTGCGATTGCGGCGATTTTGAAACTGTACAGCACAAGTTAATCGAGGAAGAACAACTAGACAGGTGTGGCTCTCACCCATACATGAATTTGCCTGTATTGCATACTCGACTTCTTGGCGAGGAACACTTTATCTGCATGCGTCGGGAACGGGTTTTCTTCAAAGAAGTGCTCCAACAATGGAACATATTCCTACCAAGTATGTCAGATGATGCTAAGACTGTATGATGGAAATACTGACGTGGTTAAAAGTACGGGAGTTCTTTGGGGCTTCGTTAGTGGTCGTCTTCGATGCTTGCTTGATACGTTGAATGATTTCTTCTTTCCACTGCTCTAGGCGGCGAAGGTAAACTTCCGTGAACGTAGACACGACATTTCGTATGAATGAGTCTGGAGACGACGCTAGTGCAACCATTGGAAGTTCCGCTATTTTGTGACATGCTGTCACAATGGACTCTTGAACGTGTTGTCGAAGCTCATCTGAACGTAGTTGATATACTTTACTCGCTGCAGCTGCAATATCATGACTGAGGCCTGCCTGGAGAAGGAAGGGAAGTAATGGGGGTGGGCTTGGCAAGCTGATCGAGTCGATCATGGCGCGGGGACTGGGGGTGATGGAAGTATGGCTGAGTTGGGAAGAGGCACCAGCCGCGTCTCTCAGAGCAAGCGCAAAGCGCTGAATGGTTTGTATCTGAGCAGTGATGCTGTCCTCTGACTTGAGACCCATGGATAGAGTAGGTGAACGAAATCGAAAGGATGATACCGGTGAGTAAGACTGTAAGAGACCGTAGTATTGTGCCCTTTCAGTGTTTACATTGTCAATACAATTCAATGTCCGCATTGTCTATCATTCCAGTAAACAACGCGAGTAGGGCAAGCGCTGCTCTCTTTCATTGAACTACCATGCGCGACGTCGACCTGTCTCAAAGGCTTCACTTCGCCGAAAGCGACTTCCTAACTGCCTTGGAGAGTGGCCCAAGAGTGCTCGCTTCATACCATCTGACATGGTCTGCACTTCCAGATGTTTTATCCACCGCAACGGAGACCGGAAGTGCTGGAGACGACACGTTTATCCTCGTCAACTTCGTTGCCTCTCGTATTTCGAACATTGCCAGCTGTTTTCTTGATATAAAGCGCGACGAAGAATTTTCTACGGCCCAGTTACAAAACGACTGTGATGCTATGTTTCATCAGATGGCGGGTCTGAACATCAGCGCGGAGCCGAAATCCTCTCACCTGGACAATACTTCTGGTACCCCTCGTCCCTCTACATGTTCCAACGCGTCAACTCCCAACGCGCAAGGCTCGTCTTCTCTGTTCCTTCTCTCCGCGTATCAATGGTTGCTGGATAACCTGCATAATCCTTACCCCACCGCGACAGTCAAGACTCGGATCGCAGCTACTTCGTCCTGTCAGGTCTCTTCAGTCAACTCATGGTTCATCAATGCACGTCGACGGATTGGTTGGACGACTCTCTGCCGCGAGCGTTTCTCCAACTGCAGGGCCGATATGATCGACGCAGCTTATCGCGCACTGGTGGAAGAGGATCCGCAACGCACGCTATCTCCTGAACTCAGACATTCCTTCGTCGCAATGAAGGTGGCAGCAGAGGGCCTCTATTCATCAACCTTCACCAAGAGCGCCTTCGCGGGAGATCTGGACTCTATAGTAAAGGATATGACGGAGGAAGATAGGGAATCTGTTGAGGTTAGAAAATGCCGCTCAGTCGGACAAGCGAACCTCACGAAGGTGCGGAAGATTGAAACACGAAGAACGTCTCAACTAACTGGGAGAACTTGCAGGCGGCTCGAGATTCATATCCCTCTCCTGATCGATCCATTTCAGCATCCTCAGTTCCCGCCCTTGACGACTCTCTAACGGATGAGAGCGAAGAAGAAGTAGAGGAGAATGTTGCACCTCCAATCATTGCTGGCTCCAAACGTCGTCGGTCGTCGATAGAGCCGGTTAACCAGCTCTCCTCCACTGCCAGGAGGCCCATCAAACGTTTACGGTATGTTTTCTGGTTCTTGCCCCAACCTGGTGTTCATAATCTCCTGTTCGTAGGACATCTCGGACGTACCTCCCTTCTCCTTCAAGCACAGATGATATTGACGAATCATCGGACCACGTTTCGCCGGAACTTTCCCTTGTGCATTCCACACAGCCCGAGACGAATAAAGTGTTACCATCTCGCAAGCGACGTCCTTCTGACCCGGACGCCACTGGGATAACGAAACGTCCGCGTAGCTTAATGGCTAGCCCCCGTCTCCACAGTGTATCGGATCCTCTACCTCGTTCTAACATGGAAAATGATTATTCCATTGACGATTGGTTCAATACTAATTTTGACTCTTTGTTCACCATTCCGCCTCCGGTTGACGCTACCGAGCCAGATTTTTCCGCGTCGTGGGAAGTGGAACTGTTCAGAGATTACAGCATCCCCGAAGTGCCGAAACATGCACCGAAGCGCCCGCCTGCTTGTGAGTGTCTACATCCACCTACACTACAATGTAACTGATGGCTTGAAACCCCTAGCAATGGCAGATACTCAGATATCTGCACCAACTGATTTATCCGACCTTGAGAGCCTGCTACAATCCATTGGGGGCGATACATTTGTCACTATCCCGGAGTGTGTACCTCCATCCGATATGGCTGGGGCTCCCTACACAGCCCCTCTCCACCCATCGATACCCGACATCTTGAAGACCAATATAGATTGGACGTCACTTCTTAATGGTACAGAAGTTCAACCTACCATCTACTCCACATTCCCCAAATACCCCACCGACTCTCAGTCTCTACCAGAGATCGATCTCTCTGTGCTACAGTTACCACACGTTACGCCCGCTGTTAACTCTCAGGGTGATTTTGCATCAAAACAAACAAAACTGCAGCAATTACATACCATGCAAGAGGCAGTTCGGCGGATGGAGCAAGAATTGCAGTCAGAAGGTGTCGTAATGTGAGTATAGACCTTTTATCTATCAGCTGAATAAATGTACTGACTATTCACCAAGATGAATATCTCGTATCCAGTACTAGTCCACATATTATTATTCAAATATGTATTTTTCCTTCTCAATTCCCTTGCATCTGCATGGTTTGTGTTCACATTCGCATATCATTTATGTCCTTCCGAGTTATCAATATTGCTCTCTGTAGTTGCTCTCCAGATATGTCCCTTGTCAATGGAATACCAATGTCATTGAAAGTACTCAGCGGGCATCTGCAAAGCAGACGAGTAACGTTATCGCTTGACGACTCTACCACCGGTCGTTTGAGAGCTGTAATTGGAGGACGGCTAGCAAAAAAGGCGATGTAGGGTCGCCACTGTGCTAAGCGAGTCGGGGAGGCTCCCTCCCCCTCGGGTAGTTTTGCAGAATCGATGTGCCAAAGCAATGTCTTCAATCAGCTACAGTAGTAAACTAGTGTCGCTCTGACACGGGCCCATCCTCTACTCTCCATCTCCCAACTTCGCGCATCGCCTCCTCGTCGCCCACCTGAAGACGTGGTGCATCTAACAATGCACCAAGCATCTGCCAAGGGTCCTTGCCACCACCGAATCGTAGAATCTCTGCCTTATACTTTTCACCCAATTCACGATTCAGTGGCTCCACCGAGAAAACCTTTCGCCAGACATGCGATGCGATCGCGCGGTCGAACAAATAGGAGTAGTACGTTGCCCCGTACCCATACAAGTGACCAAACTGGGTCTGGAAGGACGTTCCTGCTGCATGAGGGATGAGGCCGCGAGTATTGTGCAGGTTCGCCAGGGTAGCCGTTGAATCGAACCCTGGTTCGAGAACGGCGGGGGAATGATACATCTGATCTAGCACAGAGAGCAAGATAGTGCCATGCGTGTCGATAAAAGTGCACGGATCTTCGTGGTGGTTGCCAGTCTGACTTGAAATCGAAGAACCGTCCGCTTCGAAGAGGGAGAGGACTCTGGGCGAATTGAGAAAGTATTCCATGAGGATGGATGGCAACTCCACGAAATCCGTTGCGCAGCGGGTGCCGGCAACGTTGTGATACTCTGTTCGACCGATCATAGCTACGGAAATCATCATCAGCACCGCTGGTGATATATATGTGGCGAAATGACCTACAATGCATGGCATGACCCATTTCGTGGAAGAGGGTCTGCACCTCGTGCCATTCTAGAAATGTAGGCCCCCGGGCGATCGTGGGGCGAGTGAATTCACATAAGAGGACAACCAAAGGAAGCTGGTACTCCCCATGCATGCCGCGCAGTTTGTGCCGCTTGATGGCCTCAAAACTTCGTGAAGGAGCAAGAAACTCCTCGGTACCTCCGACAGTGAGGTCGCCGCTTTCGTCGTCATCGTCTGTCCGTCGGGAACAGCGGACCGTGTAGTGGGCTGCGCCGCACGACTTCCCGTTTCGAGCGAAAAGGTCGGCATATATCCATCCCATGACGCCAGAATCCTCGTCTACTACTTCGAGTTTGTGGACATCAGAATGCCAGACCTCGCCAGAGGCCACTTCAGCCGGCCGCAACGATATGCCATAGAGATGCTTGAAGAGCCGTGACAGACCCATGAAAACGCGTCCAAGAGAAAGAGGGGGTAATGGTACGGGAGGTTCCGGTGGTTCCGGTGGGCAATAAAAAGATCTAT
>JBBPSC010001391.1:0-10195 GCA_038093395.1 Baorangia bicolor | reverse complement strand
GCTGATTCTTGCCGACTAGATCAAACTCTGCTTTGAAAGTCCCTGACGGGCTACTCATTGGGTCCGGGGTTTGCATCGCCGATGCATCCATCTCACCGCAGGCTGTTTATGACGGCGGGTTGGGTGAGGAGGAGATTCGCCTCCGAATCGCAAACGGCGGGGCTGGCCAATCTGGCCTCATTGGCGCGTGGGCCGATGCCTTCATTCAGTACTGTTACAAGGAGGGCATCGCACCTTTTAAAGTTCGTCCATGTCTACTCTAACTGTTGCATCACTCAGATGAGTGTGCAACCAGGTTGCCTGGTATCTTGGAGACACCACTGAAAGCCTAGGATTTCTCGCCGCCGGGGAAGTTGATATTGCGGTCACTTATAACGATGCTGCAGAAAAGCAAGCGTGTAAGGCCGGTGATGCGGTAGCGAGAGTGTACGGTTTCCGCGTAGGTGTCATTTCTAAATGGGCCATGCCGCCGTGTGGCAATGACTATTGTCATTTCAGGACCACTTTTTCCTCGTAGGTCCGACGTCGGATCCGGCGAACCTTATAGAATGTGTGGATGACGTTCTTGCAATGTTCAACCGGATTGTAGACCAAGGGAACAGAGATTTGGTGGTACTTTGCGGCCTTTTGTTTCGAGAGAAGGTAATCTCACACCAGGATACCTCAGACGCCACCGAGCGATCGGGAGCCTGTTCGTTTCCTCTCCCGCTTTGACAAGAGCGCGACGAACATCAAAGAGAGTGTGCTGTTCTGCGCGATCGGCCAGGTACGCCTCTGTATTCTGCAGACATTTTTGACGTGCGAACAATTGACTATCGCCGCTAGGTCCCTTGGGCATTGGCATACTCAAAATGGTACCATCAATACCCGCGGTTCCCGCTTCAAGCATTGAGCGCAGCGTCCGTGTTGTATGAGTATACCCTGACTGATAAAGGTACCTGGTTGTCATCTCCTCAGGAGGTCACATCTACCTTGACTATCTTCGCCGAAGGCGGGGACACTGATCCAAACGATCCGTTGTTAAACCCCGCGCATGTCCTCTTAGGGGCCAAGGCGGACCCTGCGAACCAGGAGATATGGGAGAAATTTATGGCGTGGGTGACGCTACCTGAGGGCGGGCAGGAAATTATCAAAGATTTCAAGAAGCCACCTGGTCCGGATGGGGTAGAACTTTACTCTCAGGCCCCGGATGACAGTGAATAGCGCTGTGAACGTTCTGGATCACTTTCTTGATCAAGTTATTGCACGTAGTTCGATGGCACTTCTTGGATTGTATAATAAACAGGTGTCAACAATGAACAACTTATCCTCATTTCCTCATTATTTAATTAAATTGATATTTTGGTGACCTTACTGACATAATCCAAGTGCCATTCTCCTCGACGTCCGTTGCAAGTTCGGTGTTGGCAAGGATGTATGGACTGCTAGCAACTTTCCTCTTCTTCGGCCTTTCGCAGGCTGCTACTGTTTTTCTCAATCCACCAGACTCCCTTCCATCTCGCCTCTCTCCGCAGCAGGCAAATCTTGTTCTAGCGGCTCACCTTGGCCTTGAGCAGTTTGAGGTCGTCAATCAACCAGGGCGGTTAAACCATTTGCTCAGGGAACGCGAATTCGTGGGGCAAGGCGACCAGAGTGCTTTACTATTACTCGTTGACGAGGCATATGCTCGCGGTAGGTGACATGAAGATCCTTCACCCACTTTCCACTCACCTCGGTACAGACGTTGTTCCATCGACCATCCAGCCATCGTTCTCCTTCTCACAATCACAATCACAGTCACTGACATCGTTTCTGAAGACATGCAGTCAGCGTGCTTCGCATGTATACACGTATGTCGCTAGCGAGCCTTCCATCCCGACCCAAGGCATCCCTCGTACGCTCGACATCTTCTCTGCTCCAACACCAGCCAACGAAGCATTCTTGGCTGAAATATCGACTCTGGTAAACTACCTCGACTCGATACCCGCGTCCGATCGTTTTGCGGCGCTCGAGTTGACGGGCATCCCCAAGCTCGCAGCGTCGTATGGGAGGTCCAGCGAGCAGTACAAACTTGCCACGGAAACCTTGCACGCTGCCATCGAGGTCGCATTGGCCGACGAGTCGGTTCACTTTGCGTTGATGACGTATGCACCGAGTACCCAGAGAAGGAGTCCTCTACTCGCCGATCAGTCTTCTCTTCAGCCCGTGAAAGCGTTCTCGTCTTGTTACAGCTCCTTCATTTCCTGCACCGATGCGACGAACGATTGCTCCGGACACGGACAGTGCACAAACACGACGCGTGCAGGACAGGAATGTTTCGTATGCGCCTGTACGACCACCATCAGCGAAGCAGGCAAAGCCCAGAATTGGGCGGGTGGGATGTGCGAGCGGAGGGACGTCAGCGGGTGAGTTTCTTGCTCGGCTTTCACGTCTTGCAGTCCACTACAACGCGATCTTTTCAGCCCGTTCGTCTTGATCACTGGTACCGTGATCACCCTGATTCTGCTGATGAGCGGTTCAGTGTCCTTACTGTATGCAATTAGTAACCATGAGTTGCCAAGCATCCTGACTGGTGGTGTTGCTGGAGGAATGCGGAAAGAATGAGGGACAACCTAACATAGGCTTTCCTACGACCGTAATGTATTACTGTCGTTCAACTCCGCTGCCAGATTTCATCCTGAACGCCTTTGTTGTACAAATTGTAAGCTCGAGGTTCCACTTGCACGTCAAGAAGACTCGTAAGGTAGGACGGGTCGCAACTCGTTTATTTCTTGTTCAGTCTAGCCGAGTTCAGCTAGTCAGCTTCTGCTATCTGTCTTCTGCCTGTTTGGCACGGTGATAATTGACCTTTCCCGCTCGTCCCCGATTGTGCGTTGCCCATCACTAAACATGCCGGCGTAGCCTGAGAAAGTAAACATGCATATGTGCGCCCAGTACGAACCACGCAGCCGTGCCAATCCCCAGTACAAAACAACCTATGTCACGGTACCGTACGAATAACCCGGTACTATCAAAGGCACGGTAATGCAAAATGGCTTGGAAGTGCCGAAATTCTGAATTAACCCATCAAGTCAGCTCGTGTTGAGTCCCCAAAAACAAGGAGCATATAATAGACGGATACCCAAGTGATATATGTTAACAAAAAGTTGAGATCTCTGGGCAGAACTACCATGCTGTGGAAAATTCGAAGTGTCGAAAATTGATTGCCAACCGAAGCCCTTTGAAGTCGGTGGAAGCAGAAGATGCACTCGCATGTACTCTCTCGTCCTAGTAGGTGGCGGCCGCCCGCCATTTCCGCGATCCCATTGCGGGCAAACGTTCGCTTGTCAAAGTGAGCGTCCGCTTTCGTTCCACCGTGACGGTGGAAACAGGCGTCTCCTAACTATTCCGGTAGATCATTTAGCGAGTAGTCATCCCAACGAGACGTATCGACCTGCTTGCGGGACGGAAAGGATTGCCGAAAGAATTATTGACACAACGCGTTTCGCGTCATCGACGGGAGAGTTCCCGAGACGCGGGTAATGTATCGGATGGTTGCCCACTCTTTGGACGTCGCTCTGTCCGCTTGAGAGAGGAGAGGGAGGAGGACGGAGAGTGGATGGGCAAGAGCGCGGAGCGCTCTCTGGCCCGGGACGGGGCCTGACCTGCCGGGTAGGGCGTGAGCTGCGACCCCCGGAATGTAGGAATGACCGACGACGCATGTAGCGAAGCGGCATACCCGGCAAGTAGGAGGAGGGAGGAAGGGTGGTACAAGGCTGGGCATGAGATGCACGGCAGCCTTGGCAAGGGAGAGCGCGTGACTGGGAGTCAGGTGCGCGGTAGACTCGACCTGAGTGCATCAGGGAGGGGAGGAGGGAGTGCACGAGGGCATTGGGTGCACGGCAGCCTTGGCAAGGGCGGGCGCGTGACTGAGTGTCAGGTGCACGGTAGCCTCAATCTAAGTGGCATCAGGGAGGATGGAATGAGGGTCCATGATTGGGGGTCATAGGACATGGCCTCAACCCGGGAGCGGCTGCGCTGAAACAGGCGGGCGCTGCAGGGAGGATGAACGACAATGTGGAGGCGCGGAAACAAGGAACGCCGCTCGCTTACGTCGTTTGTCCATTTTGCACTTTGGCGCCGTTCGTGCCTCGCTGTGCGATAGTCCGTCGCACCATCGCAAACGGCGCTCGACATCTACATCTACCCACTTCCGAGCCCCTAGCGTCGAAGACGGTGAAGGGCTTCTAGAGACATGGGCAGTGTTTCAAAAGGTGGAAAAAAAAAAGCCCCCCCCTTCAGCGTGGGCGTGAAGACGGCGTGGGCTTCTGTACCGACAACGTAGTGATCAAGATTTTGAGGAGTGGCCACGAGTCGAGCAGGTCATCGTCCGATACAGAGGTGACGCAGAGACAGGAGATTCTCACACAGCGGAGGAGGGAGAACGAAAACGATGGATCTGGTGGATCATGATGGCCTCTCTGATCCAACATATGTCTAGGATGATCATCTCAAGTGACTTGTGGCAGAGCTGGGTTGCTATGACACGGCAAAGATCAATGGTCTGTAATGGGTCTGGGAGAGAACCGGTCATAGTGCCGGTCAGGCTGGATGTGTAGAGTGGAGACAAATTCAACTACTCGACTGTCCAGGAAATGCAGCGGCCAAAGAGGGTGAAGTTCGTTAGCACGGGAAAAGGTTTTTGGGGAAGGTCAGCCCGCGTAAGACGCAAGAGACATGGGCACAAACGCGTGACTGAACCTTGCCTTTTTTTGTCTCCGACCTGGAGGTCCGCTGACAAGCAAGGAATTCGTCATGCCCTACAGTGTCGGGAACGAGACCAGATAGGATTGTATCCTTGCATCTATGACCGTGTAATGCCACCGCCGTGTTCATAGGGCGGTGGCGGCCCGTGGAAATTATGTTGATGACATTTGTGCACTGAAACGCGGCCTCAGTGATCCCACGCCGTGAGAGGACTTACAGATAAAGGGTGTGTTCTATTGGATAAAAAAAGGTCGTTTTTGTCTACTGATATAGACTACCCTTTAAACTGTCGGCACTAACTCGGCGTCAGAACAGCGGCAACACAGTGGAAATTAGTCAAGACGCACTGGTTTCGTGGCTTCCCCCTCAAATTTTGAAGCTCAATGTTCACTGTTCCCCAGTACATCTCGTACCTACCTCGCCGAGGAATACGATTCAGGGGCTCGTTATTCCATACACTCAAATCAACTTGTTTCAATGCAGGATAAAGATTGTGCAACATGTGGGCGACGGCGATGGGTGAACTAATCGGGGAATTTCCGAGGCAAAGCTCGGCTAGAATATCTGAGTGTACGTCACACCCAGCAGCGGAAGGGGATGGTATGGCCATTTTCGTCGTGTCGACGACAAGCGAGAGCGCCCTGAGCTTGGGGCAAGAGCGGACCAGGCGGATGAGGGATTGGAAGGTTGGCAGGGACACAACGGGGTGATCGACGCACGTCGAGAGCGCAAGTTCTTCGATACCTGTCCAAGCGGACGCTAGCTCTGCGATGTCATCATCATCGAATGAGAATGTGGAGAGTCCCTCCAGGGAAACAGCCCGGAGGTTAGTGAAATTGAGAAGAGGTCTGGTGTCGCGTATCGTTGTCACTGAATTTTGGGATGGGAAGTGTGGGTGGATAACGCAGAGATAAAGCCTAGTTAGGCAAGCATGTGAACAAGCCTCCGCGAGTGCTGTGAATAAGTCCCGCAAACAAGATGAGCCGGAAAGAACTTCTTCTACATCGAACAAATCGAGCCTGAATTCATTCAATGCTAGGCGGAGACCCCTGAAACAAGCAGTTGTAGTCGACAATAGTCCCGCGTATAAGTGAAGGTATTGGAGGCGGGAGAAAGACAATTCTCGTACACTGAGGGATTGAGTGAATGACGACATGCGCCCTGAGGCGCACGCGGTCAATGATTCCAAGTTCCTCACTTGACTAAGATGTTCCATAGCCGCAACTGTGAGGTCATCACATGAAACGTGTTTGATGCCCTTCCAGCCACAGATTGATGTTGATAGCGCATTCGCCAAATCATCGCTAAGAGTTTCGCTCGACGCGGAAATCGATATCTCGGTGATGTTTGGACACAGAATTCCCAAGCCTCCCACCATTGCGAGACTGACTGGGTCAGTAGCGAACTCGGCGGATAGCGAGGTTAATGCGGGACCGCATAGGAGGCGGAGAAAGGGTAGCATTGCCAGGTGATTGTCAGGATACCAAGCGATGGTTCGTAAGTTTGGGAAGAAGGAATCGGGATCGGGTGGGTTGGAGAGACATGGGAATCGGTCGAAGTAAGGCAAGTGGTCGATCATGCACATATAGAGCGATCGGGTGCGTGCCGAATATTTGCGCAAGGTCATCCATTGCTGCGAAGTTAGACACAGAACAGAAGTCTACCGGAAGCGCAGAATTTAAATTGGTGTGAGCAAAGGGCAAGAATTGAAACTTGCCTGCTGGCTCTCCTCGGGCGTAGCTTGAGTCAAAAGATGCACGAAGGGGTAAATGCTGTACAAATCCTTCCATAACTCGTCTAGAGCTGGGTCATGGAGCGCGCGACAAGTGCGCGCTACCGCAGGGAGAAATGATTGGTCCAACACTCCGCATATTTCTCGGGAGACCTCCGATATAAGTAGGGCATGATGCATCTTTGCGTTGAGCCTCGGAAAGTACAAGGCAAGTTTTCAACCTAGAGTGAGACTTTGGAAATTGTCTGGGAATGAAAAACCAATGTTTTGTTTACCCAAACATTGGTGGTGGATGCTCATGTGATCGCTTTGGGGACACATTCACAAGGTTAAGAGGAACTTGCACGGCGTGAGTCCTAACCGAGTCGTTTTGTGGTGCGCCTTGTAGGTCTTGTCCATAGCCTATAGCTTGGAACCAGTCTCGGACTCTCGGTTGGCAAGTTGCTCGATGAGAGGCTGGATCGTCTTCTAAGAAAGGTCATCTGAACCAGTTTTCACACGCTACACTCATGTCAGGCAGCTGCCAAAAATTATCTCTTCTAGATCTGAGAGGTTGGACTATCACCAACCCTTGATACTGACCTCTTGGTCTAGCTGGCTTCTGAACATAACTATTTAACACTCAAGCACGGTGCTGAAGCCGCTATCAGATTTGATCATGGTCGAAACCGTACACCACCATCGCCCGACGCTCAAGCAGGTAAGCAAAGATCATATCATCGACCGCTAATCTCTCCGATCCAAGTCCTGCAGCAAAACAAACATTTCAAATCAAAGCATTCCACGAAATCCTCTCTTAAAGAACTTGCCAAAGGTGTGTTCATCGTATCTGTACTGTTGGTGCCTCACATCCTTCGCCAGGTCGTACTCAGCGTCCCTCCCCAAAATCACCTGCGGTGAGCACCGCAACACAGGCTCGCCTGAACAGGCGTAACACACAAAAGCAAGCACAAGCTGCAAAGCGCGCTTCCATCATCGCTTCTACTCGTATATTTAATGGCGTGGACGGTGCTCCTCGCATCGTCTCGGTCATTCCCCTGTGTGAAGACATTCGTACAGTTAATGCCGTCCGTGCGCTCGCAACATCTGTTATAGAAGATGTGGATGGTATCGAAGAAGATTCGCCGATATGGAAGATGAAGTACGTCCTCCGGTTGCTCTACCCATCGTCCATCATTTGCCCATCCCCCTCTCTGCTAGGGTACATCGCTTTAAGACGTCCCTTCAGTTCATCCCCGTCCAATACGGCCGACACTGGGAAGCACTTGATGCTGCTAAAGCTGCTGACTACGTCCTCTTCCTGCTCAGTCCGACTGTAGAGGTCACCGAAGCAGGTGACACCCTTCTTCGTACGCTGCAAGCCCAAGGTCTTCCGACTGTCGTGTCTGCGGTCTCACACGACCCATCCACATCATCACTCGACCAAAAATCGCGCACCGCTATTTTGAAATCCTTGCTCTCCTTCATGCAATATTTCGATCCTTCGCAAGGGCGGGTGTATGATCTGTCCTCGCCTTCTGATGCGTTGAGTGCGTTGCGCTCTCTGTCAGAAGGACGGCCGGGTGAAGTGCGATGGCGACTGGGAAGATCTTGGATTGTGGGCGAAAGCGCGGAGTGGGAGGATGGAACCTTGAAGGTGACGGGGATCGTACGGGGGAGTCGTCTAAGTGCCAACAGACTCGTGCACCTACCCAACTTTGGAGATTATCAAGTGACCAAAGTGCGCGCTTTCATCCCTTCGATCGTCATGCATCGGCTGATGGTTTACGCTTGGTAGATCATGTCCGCTCCCGAAACGCGACCAAAATCCCATAAGGTAGCTGCGATGGAGATCGAGCCTCAGGTTCTTTCGGAACGGATACCCCTCACGGCTGATTCCGTGATCTCAACAAACGTTCCGGATGATATGGTGAATGAGCAGACGTGGCCTACCGAAGAGGAGATGGCTACAGCAAGGCAAGAAGGAGGTATGGAAGACGTCGAAGTACCCGATGCGAAACACGGCACCACGCCCAAACGAATCAAACGCATTCCAAAAGGCATGAGCGAATACCAAGCCGCCTGGATCGTCGATGAGACCGATGATGAAGATGGTGAGGAGGAAGGAAGTGATCACCAAGACGATGCAATCGCGGAAGAGGAGGAAATGGTACCCATTAATGAGGCGATGGAGTTGGAGAGCGAGAAGAAGAGCGTAGTTGCGTTCCAAGATCTTGACGTCGAGGAAGAAGAGAGACAGTCAGACACGTTTTCTCTGTGTGTGTTGATATTTACTCATCCATGCTCTCCGCCCAGACTCCGGGACTGGCGGAATCGTGCTCAAGAAGAACGTGATGCTCAGGAGTTCCCTGATGAAATTGACACTCCCCGTGATATCTCTGCGCGCACGCGGTTTGCACGGTACCGTGGCCTACGGTCGCTTCGGACAAGTCCATGGGATCCGTATGAGAATCTGCCCCAGGAATACGCTCGAATATTTGAGTTTGAAGAATTCAAGCGGACAGAGCGGGACGTATCTCGGGCAGCAGGGGCCGAAGGTGTAGAGGTATGTCTTGTCAACTCGCCTTCACATCTCCACACCTGACGCCCCATAGCCTGGGACGAGAGTTACGGTGTACTTGGAAGGAGTTCCGCAAGAGGCTTGTGATCCGAGCCGTGCGATCGTTCTCTACGGTCTTTTGAAACATGAGCATAAGAAAACGGTCCTACACTTCACCGTGCAACGTAATACGGAGTACTCGGGATCCGTCAAATCGAAGGTACGTTCCTGCCTGTCAAATTGTCTCGCCCCTTTCTAACAACCATCGTTTCAGGACGCTTTGATCCTCTGCTATGGACCCCGTCGTCTGCGCGTCAATCCCATCTACAGCCAACACGCTCGGGGAGGCGGCAGAGGCGCCAACAACGTACACAAGTTTGAGCGTTTCCTCTGGCATGGTACCACGGTCGTCGCAAGCATATATGCACCCGTGGCATTCGGCAAACAGCCCTGTACACTCTTACGGGAGTCGGAAAACGCACAAGGTGAGTAATGCGCCACCTTCACCGCTTGACACCAACCCCCTTATACTTACGCGCGCCGATACATACAGCGCCGCAGCTTGTCGCCATGGGCACCTTCCTCAACCCCGACACGACGCGCATCATTACCAAACGCATCGTCCTCTCCGGCCATCCTTTCCGGGTACACCGAAAGACTGCCACGGTGCGGTACATGTTCTTCAACGCCGACGACGTGGCGTATTTCAAGCCCGTGCAGTTGCATACGAAGCTTGGGCGTACGGGACACGTTCGGGAGTCGCTTGGGACGCATGGGTATTTCAAGGCGTATTTCGATGGGCCGGTGACGCAGATGGACACGGTGTGTATGGCGTTGTATAAGCGGGTGTATCCGCGCTGGAGTGAGTTGTGGCGGGCACCTTTGGAGGGCGGTTCGGGAACGGATGCGGGTGGGGATGTGATGATGCAGGACTAGAGGTGAACTGGGTTGAATGGGCAGCACGAAATGTAGGTCTCTCAAAAGCCGTGTATTTAAACCAAAAGAGCTCGTGGGTCATGAGCAATTGCCCTGTCATTCTGGATTGACATGGAGACTTGCATTAAGCCAAGCGCATTCGACCCGAGAGCCCCGAGTTCCTTTCAAGAATAGCGTTCAAAACACGATTTTTGACGACGCTGTACAACATCCACGACAGTACATGTAATGAGCAACGAGTCTGGTTTCTGTATAGTTCCACA
>JBBPSC010001390.1:0-10196 GCA_038093395.1 Baorangia bicolor | reverse complement strand
CCATGCTTCTTATGTTCCATTCTGCCACACCCTCATGTGGTCCTCATGTCACGCTTCCCTTCCATTCTATGGCTATGTTTCCACACCATGCTTTATACACATGTCTCTCCTATATCGTAGATACACCGTAAACACATGCAAACCATGTACTAGTATATAAACCCCAATACAACGGCCAGAGAACTCTAATCTAGTTCTCTTGGTCTTTTCCCCACAAGATCGAGAGTGGTCAACACTACAGCATAGAACTGTTTCATGGTTCTCATGTTCATTGCGACCTTACAACGGCTCATCACCTTCTTTTCCACTTTGGGTTCGATGGAGGCAACTTGAGGACACGACGACCTTAGCCGGTCTACGTTGATCTTTGGGTTGTTTCATTAGAACTAGACTCCTTATTCTTCACCTCACCCGCATCGCTCAACGGAGCATGCCACCCAGTGGACCAGTAGGCGTTGAGTGCCGCGGCATCCTCTCTCATCTACAGCAGACAGCTGTACCTTATCGACTTCTTCTGTGACGGCCTACCAACAGCACGGATCGCACATTGCTCGGCTCACGTTTACGCCAACACTACCACATTCATTCACTTACGGCCTTCACGGCACATCCCTTACCACTCCTGAGAAGATCTTGGGGAGCGTTGAAAGAAACGCGTTACGAGACTATCTACGATATCTCAAGGTAGTCGGGTGAAATAGTCCCGATACCGATGTGGTTGGAGTGAATTTGTCCTCACCGCTGCAGTTAGGAACCCACTTCCAGGTTGTTATACGACATCTACGACTAGGGCAAGTTTGCCACTCACGACAGGCGATACCTACGCCACCTCATGAAAGACGTACCAGGATGCGACAGCAAAGTGCCATTCAAGACGATAAATACGTAGCTAGGCCCAGTGCCTTTCGTTCAGCATTCAGGACTTCATTGAGACTCCTCGGCTCAGCACAGCTATTAGGCATGAGCAAGAAGGCGGACTGCAATGGCAGATCCCTCACAATGACGTGAAGAACTCTTTCAAAGGCAGCCAACGGTTAGCTCTCGGCAACGACCCCTACTCGACATACGACATTCCCAAGTACTATTCATAGGTCAATGGACCGTATCCCCAACACCCACTCACATGGCAATGGCCACACCACGACGTTTATGGTTACACGTACCCTAAAGCCATTCCCATCTGCAACATCGGCTTGCACACGAGAAAGATATCCCAGACACGTGGTCGCATATAGTACCGACACTCTCACGGTGACGACGGTCACACCACTCGCGTATCGCACGCACTTCTCACTGGACTGGACTCAGATGGAGTGGTCACATACAGATATAGATGCAGAAGAAAACCCAATAAGGTATTGTGGGTTGGAGGCTGACGATTCATGATGCCTTAGTAGGGATGGCGAGGAGCACTGGATCCCACCACACAATCTTTAGGATTCATGATATGTACGGACGTTACTGAAATGATTTCAACACTACATTGTGTAATTGTATATTTTCCTTTGAATCATTACGATGATAAGTCCTTATGACTTATCTTATCTTATCTAATCTTATCTTATCGGAATCGTATGGAACATTCTTGAATCATTATGTAATCATTCCATGCTGGCCCTAAACAATCATAGTGGTATATAAGTACTCGTAGTCGCGTTTGTATTCGCTAGTCTTGAAATTCCTTTTCTCTCTCGCAAATATCAGTCCTCTTAGGATTGACTTGTGGGATATTAAGGTTTTGTTTCATAATTTCAAGACTACTCCTTGGCGCTGAGCTCTTCGCTCCCCACCTTTTCTCTTCATCGTTACACGTTTTCTCAACACCATTGCCTACATCGTTGCACTTCGCGCGACTAGTCTCCTCGCTGTGAACCTCTGTCGGACCCTAGACATAAGGGGAATCCTATACCATTCTAGTCTGAACGGCGGGAAAACAACCCGGCCCACTGTTGCATATATGGTCGTCCACCGTACAAAATAAGGATAACATTGCTACCGGGCATAGTGCATAGCCCCCGTCGTCCGCTGAGTGCCTAGTGGTCCGCATCTCCTCTGTGCTGAGAAGGAGCGGGTTCATGTGAATACCCGTAATGTTGCGTCGTTAAAAAGCTTCGTCAAAAGCTTTGTACGACACCGGTCTTGTACCATCCGTTTGCCGCTGGAGGGCTAAGAGCCATCATTTTCCCGCATTTGATCTTGAGAGTAGGCAAAGCCTTGCCTAAGTACCCTACTTCTCAGATAAAGTGCCACTTCCTGTCGAGTTTGAGCTGCTGAGCGCTCCTCGATTCCATCCGTCAATCTGGGTCAAATCTCGATCCCGGATATCGTCGTCGTAACCGTCGAATCGTTTCTCTTTCTCCTTTTCACCATCTTTTCCATCACCGTTTACGTCTGTCCAAATCGTTTCGGACATCATCCCGAGGAGATTGAGCTCACTGTATATGTGTAAAACCATTCTCAATAAAAATCATATACCAATCCGTCGTTGTACACATATCCGAATCTGGTATTACTTACGTTCCCATACTAGTTGTCATTTGCGACGATTAGTTTGCCCACAATAAACTCCCGTTAACAAACTCTTACCATCACGGGTTCATGTCAGTCTACTCTAGAGGAGGACCACTCCCTCACTCTCGAGCCACTTCCCGTGCTCCCTCCCCCAATCCAACAACCCACGCCCTTGAGGAGGCGGCCCAGCTTGCCAGAATTAGTAACACCTTCACAGCCATGGACACAGCGGAGGACGTCCCCGTCGCAGTTGGACAGGATCCTCAGATCCCCGACTTCTTCCACACCCGTCCCCCAATTCCTCAGGCCCCCGTCACCCGTATATCTTATGCGGCCTTGTTTGCAGCATGGAGGGCTGCATATGACGAAGACCCAAATCTTGCAGGACCCATGCCCACCCCTCCATCTTCTAACGCGCGTACCTCACGTCCCCTCCCGCCGGCACCGCGAGGTCCCCGAGAACCGCCAAAAGCCCCTTCCATCACATCCTCACTTTTTGATCTCCGAAACCAAACTGCGGCCAGACCAGCCGAACTTCCGTTCCCAACAGGGAAATCCCTCTGTGCAAAGCCTGATGTCTTTGACGGAGACAAGGCAAAGTTTGTACAATGGTGGAGGACCCTGAACCAGTACTTTGCTGGGTTTCCAACGCCGGTCCTGGATAAATACAAGATGATAGCTGCTTTATCATATATGCGTGGGGAAAACCCTGCTGGTCGGTTTTCGGACTTAGCAGATGACAATAAATACGTCGACATTCATACTTGGGCAATGTTTGAAGAGAAGATAAAGCAAACCTTCCAACCAGCTGCCCTGGCAAGGCAGGCAGAGGCGAAGCTTTTTAGACTAAGACAAAAGAAGGACCAAAGCATGGAAGACTTCTTTGTCACCATGTTTACTCTCGCAAACGAAGCCAAGTTCGACACCCATTCAGGCGGACGAATCCTCATTAATATCATACGAAAGGGGATTGAAAATGATGTCGTCGAATATGTAGAACAACAGTCACCGGGGTTGGTTAGCACATCTGACATTCGTGCATGGGAAAAGGCTCTGATCGAGGCAGACCAAATCCTGAAGGAGATTCAGGAAAGGAAACAGGATGCCAACAGATTAGGACCCACTTATCGGCCTCGCTATCTTCCTCCACAACAACCTCCTCCGAAACCAGCCATCACTACTCCCAAAGTTACTACTCCGCATCCGAATCAGCCAGGAGTCTTCCCAGGCAAAGGCGCTCCTATGGAGCTAGATAAGGCACGAGCGGCTGGAGTATGTCGTAAGTGTCAGAAACCTTGGCCATGTGTAGATCACCCGCCTCGCCCACGCCTTCGTACTCGCGCTGTTCAGTTTCAAGGATATGAAATCCCTGCCTCCGAGTTTACAAACCTTCGTGCCATGATGGCAAAAGTTGAAGAAGAACAAGGAGAAGGAACGAACTCTGAATCGGGTTTTCAGTCTGTACAGTAGATACCAGTCGCTCTCCTGTACCATCACCTAAGTCATTGTTGCAATCGAATATGTTCGCAGTTCTTGCTAACTATGATGAGACTGAATCCGAGAAAATCCGAGTGAACCTGCCAGAACCTAAGACATCAGTTCTAAAAGAAAAATGTCAACTAACTGGAGAAGCTGCTGCTGTGCGCGCCCCAGTTAAGATCTTGAAAAGGGAAGTAGTAGAAGCTGCTGCTGTGCGTGCTCCTACTCCCGAAAATAAGGAAAAGTTGTCCTCTCGTTCATGGAAAAATACGGTTGACCCTTGGTCAATTCGATGGATGAAAAATCAGGTGTCACACCCTGACGTAAAACGAACCATACGTCACCTGAAATCTTTTGTCCACGATTCCCAAATGATCGAAGTAACTCGAGACCTTGTGGAAGATCTCAAGAAGCTATCGGATGAAAATGCATACTGGACATTAAAGGACTTACAAAATCCGCCCAGATTTATCCAAGCTTCAAAGTGATGAAAGACGAAACAAGAGTTGACCTTACCTGCTACCTTGATTCTTCCTAACAGGGGGAAGGAACAAGTAAAAGCCTTGATTGATTCAGGATGTATGGGATCCTCGATTCACAAGGACTTTGTAGCTGAAAAGGGGGTACCAACTCATGTCCTTCCTCGTCCTGTTTCCGTTTACAATGCCGACGGTACTCTTAATGCTGCTGGCAAAATAGAAAGATTCGCCATAGTTGAGTTACGGATACTCGACCACAAGGAACAGATTGCTTTGGCCGTCACTGACATAGGGCCAAACACTATTTTCTTGGGGTACGACTGGCTCAAAGCTCATAATCCAGCCATTGACTGGAATACTGGGCGAATCTCGTTCAGGTGTGAGAATGATCACATGCCTGAATTAATGGAAGCAGAAGACGATGACGAGGACGAAGACTTCTCCCACTCGGAAGGAGATAAGCTTTTTCGTCTGGATTGTGATGAATATCTTAGGAATGTAGCTACAGAAGTTGCCGCGAAAGACTTCGTTCAAAAGAAAAAGAAAACTTTTGAAGAAGCAGCACCTGACTATATTCACGACTTCAAAGATGTTTTCTCTAAGGAAAGCTTTGATGAGCTACCACCTAGGCGACCTTGGGACCACGCCATCGAGTTAATCCCAGGAGAACACGAGGTGGACTGCAAAGTCTATCCATTAAATCCGGGAGAACAAAAAGAACTTGACGAATTCCTAGAGGAGAATTTGAAGTCTGGATGAATACAACCTTCTAAGTCACCTTTCGCTTCCGCCTTTTTCTTCATTAAAAAGAAGGATGGACGTCTTCGGCCAGTACAGGATTACCGAAAGTTAAATGACATCACTTGACGCAATCGGTATCCTCTTCCCCTTATTAGCGAATTGGTAGATAAACTCAAGTCTGCCAAATACTATACAAAGTTTGATGTACGATGGGGATACAATAACGTCCAAATGGCTGAAGGAGATGAGTGGAAGGCAGCCTTCCAAACAAATCGAGGGCTCTTCGAACCTCTCGTAATGTTCTTCAGGTTAACAAACTCGCCAGCAACGTTTCAAACTATGATGAATTCGTTGTTCAAAGATCTGATCAACCAAGGAGTCGTGGTTGTATACATTGACAATATCATGATCTTCATGAAAACCCTGGAGGAACATCATCGAATTGTACGACAAGTGTTGCAGATCTTATAGGATGCACATTTGTATCTTCGACACGACAAGTGTGACTTTGAGGTCCAAGAAACCGAGTTCTTAGGACTCATAGTAGCACAAAAGGAGATTCATATGGATGAGAAAAAAGTAGCAGCTGTTTGTGATTGGCCAGTCCCAACCTCACGAAAGACATTGCAAGGATTTCTTGGATTCCTTAACTTTTACCGACGTTTTGTAAAAAACTTCTCTCAAATTTCGCGACCTCTTACGCAACTCATGTCGGTAAAAAAGGACTTCATTTGGACGGAGGCTTGTCAGGCAGCATTTGACAAGCTCAAACGAGTTCTTACTACTGCTCCTGCTCTCACCATGCCAATGGACACTGACCCATTCCGAATCGAGACGGACGGTTCAGGAATAGGTGTCGGTGCCATACTTACACAGAAACAAGATGGGATTTGGCACCCCATTGTGTTCTGTTCACGATCCTTGGATACGGGTGAACGAAATTATCATGCCGCTGACTTGGAAATGTTGGCTGTCATGTTTGCTCTCAAGGAGTGGCGTCACTACCTTCTTGAAGCAGTTCATCCAATCGAAGTGCTTACCGACCATAAGAACTTAGAGTTCTTTCAGAAGCCACAGGATCTATCTAGACGACAGGCACGCTGGCAACAAATCATTCAGGAATATCATCTGGTGTTTACTCATCAGTCTGGGAAGATGAATCCTGCCAATCCTCTGTCCAGGAGGCCAGATTATGGGAAGGGGGCAGAGTCTGATAACAAGCAGCAGATTCTTCTTCCAGATGAACTTTTTGTCAATGCGGTGTTGTCATCCTCTATTCAATCTCAAATTGTAAAGCTACAGTACAAACTGGAACGCTTTGCAAAAGAGGGGTTGAAAAAGGAAGGGTCAGCTTGGTCACGAAAAGATGGCATAGTACATTGGAAGTCACTTACTTATGTCCCTAACGATGCCAAACTACATGAATCCATCATAGTTGCCAATCATGATCATCCGATTTCAGGACACCCAGGAGTGAAACGAACTCGTGATTTGATTATGAGTGAATACTACTGGCCTTCGTTACGAAGAGATGTAGAAGCATATGTCAAAGGCTGCGACATTTGTCAAAAAGTCAAAGCCAAGACTACTTCTCTTACTACTCCTCTTCACCCGAATGAAATCCCATCTGCCCCATGGGAAATCATATCGGTAGACTTAATCAGTCCTTTACCACAACCAGAAGGAAAGAATGCCATACTGGTGATAGTGGACAGATTTTCTAAAATGATCCATCTAGTACCAGTTATGGATACGATAACATCTCAAGGTGTAGCCACCGCCTTTCGAGATCATGTCTTTAAACTCCATGGAACACCACGGAAAGTCATCTCCGATCATGGACCACAATTCGTATCCTCCTTCATGAAGGACCTTTACTCGCTTTTGGGAATTGAAGGCAATCCATCAATGGCATATCATCCGCAAACTGATGGCCAAACGGAGCGAATCAATTGGGAAGTTGAGAAGTATCTTCGGATCTACGTTAATCACCGACAAACTGATTGGGCCGAATGGCTTCCTCTTGCCGAATTCGCTCATAATTCCCAAACCACTAGTGCTACGGGCTTTTCACCATTCCTACTCAATTACGGACAACAACCGCTTATTCCTAACAAGCGAGTTGAGGTACGAAATGAGGCCACTTCTACCTTCGTGACAGTCATGAAACAAAATCACGAAGCAGCCCAAAACGCTCTTGCTAAAGCAGCAGAAATTATGAAGAAGAGTCATGATAAATCTGCTCGCTCTCCAATCGAGTATATACCTGGGCAGAAGGTATTACTTGAATCTAAGAATATCCGTACCGATCGTCCTACGAAGAAATTCGATGACAAACGGTATGGTCCTTTTGAAGTCAAAAAAAAGGTTGGACCTTTGGCATATGAACTCAAATTACCTAGTACATGGCGCAGCATTCATCCTGTATTCAATGAATCTTTACTCACGCCCTATGTGGAAAGTTCGTTCCCCTCTCAGTCAAAGCCTAAACCAACTCCTCCAGTCATAGTCGAACAGCAGGAAGAGTACGAAGTAGAAAAAATCATCGATTCTCGGAAACGTCGTGGAAAAACCAAATACCTAGTTCAGTGGAAAGGCTATCCGAAAGAAGAACAAACTTGGGAGCCAAAAGTTAATGTCAAACATGCTTCTAAGCTTGTAGACTCTTTCCACAAGACTTATCCCGACGCTATCAAGCAAATCACATTATCTTCTCTTCCTCCTTGTGATTGTCATTTTTGTACTACTCCTTCGGCTCAACTCTTCCATAACCATGACTTCAAACAATATGCTGCTTCACTTAACCGTCTTCCCGACTCTCTGTTCGAAATTCCAATGCCTGGTTCCGAACCTTCTCTCACTGGTATTCTCATCGACCAGGAGTTCGATTCTTAAAAAGGGGGTAATGAAACGATTTCAACACTACATTGTGTAATTGTATATTTTCCTTTGAATCATTATGATGATAAGTCCTTATGACTTATCTTATCTTATCTAATCTTATCTTATCGGAATCGTATGGAACATTCTTGAATCATTATGTAATCATTCCATGCTGGCCCTAAACAATCATAGTGGTATATAAGTACTCGTAGTCGCGTTTGTATTCACTAGTCTTGAAATTCCTTTTCTCTCTCGCAAATATCAGTCCTCTTAGGATTGACTTGTGGGATATTAAGGTTTTGTTTCAGTTACAGTCCAATTAGGTTTAAGTTTCCTTGCTTGGACATGATCTAGTTAGTAGTTACTATCAATGTAGTAGCACAAGCTGGAATGTTCACCTCCTGGGATGAGGAAAAAAGCACCAAAAACAAGAAAGGAAAGGCACGTGACCCTTCAGAAAGCATGAGGGGCATGAACTTCGAAGAAGCATGCGCGTTCTTCCGTGACGTTGAAGTTGCAGAAAACAAGAAATCAGGAAAAGGATCCACCTAAGTCACGAATCAGGGTGTGACAAGGGCCAGGTAGGATCAAACAATAAATTTTCTGTACTCATGGTAGATGAGATCTCGGCTGAGCCGGATCAAGAAGCTACACCTTTATCTTTAGTTCCTATTACAAATTTGCTGACAGAGGGGCCTCTTCCTGAAAGGGTTGAGCTCGCCAGGGGCGTTACACCTGGGCTTAATTCCTCTAACAAAAATAACAAAAAAATTAATGACGACGATTTGCAAAACCCTGAAGAAATATTTGTCAGAAGCTGCAAGACAGCTCACGAAATTCTCATGAACATTCGGGTAGCACCCTTATCACAAAAGAAAAATCTCACGAAGGTCAAGGCACTCTTGGACAGTGGTGCCAATGTCATATTTGTTGACAAGTCATGGGCAAACAAAGTAAAACTCCCTTTGATCACACTATGAAACCCTATTCCCGTATTTAATGTGGACGGCACTAAGAATTCCGCCGGTCACATCACCCACGCTGCAGATCTAATGATCAAATTCCAAGGACATCGGAAAAGAGTCATTGCCGAAGTAACAGACCTAGGCAAAAATGCTTTAATCCTCGGATATAGCTGGCTGAAGTGCCACAACCCGGAAATAGACTGGACCAAGGGAACTGTCAAGATGACACATTGCCCGTGGCACTGTCACATGCTCCAGGAGAAGCCAATTTCAGTTAGACTTATCAAGAAAGAAGAGCAGGATCTCCAGTACCAAGTCCACACCACTATTCGCACGCTAGAAGCGCAAGCTGCAGCCCCAATAAAAGAGAAAACCCCTGAGGAACTTGTTCCAAAGGAATACCACAAATATTTACACGTCTTCTCAAAAAAGGAATCCAAGCGCATGCCGCTTCAGAAACCCTGGGATCATGCTATCGAAATGAAAGAAACATTCAAACCACGCAAAGGTCATTTGATTCCCCTATCAGTGACAAAACAGGAGGAGGTCTCCGCTTTCATAGACGATCAGCTAAAGAAGGGTTACATAAGACCTTCAAAATCCCCTCAAACGTCACCAGTGTTCTTTGTCCCAAAAAAGGACGGAAAGAAGTGAATGGTCCAGGACTACCGCTATCTCAATGAGCACACAGTTAAAAATAACTACCCTTTACCGTTAATCTCCCAACTTGTTGACAAGCTCAAGGGAGTTAAATTACTCACAAAAATGGATCTTCGTTGGGGCTATAACAATGTCCGCATCAAGGAAGGCGACGAATGGAAAGCATCCTTCGTGTGCTTCTGCGGAGCATATGAGCCTCTCGTTATGTATTTCGGATTATGCAATTCCCCATCCACGTTCCAGGCTATGATGAATGAAATCTTTGCCGATATGGAGGACGTTGTCGTGGTTTACATCAATGATATATTAATATTCACAAAAACAGACAATGAGGCAGAACACGACAAGATCGTTATGGAAGTTCTACGCCATCTACAAGAAAATGATTTATTTGTCAAACCAGAAAAATGCACGTTTAAAACCAACGAGGTTGATTTCCTCGGAATGATCGTAGGAAAGGACGGAATCAAGATGGATC
>JBBPSC010001389.1:0-10210 GCA_038093395.1 Baorangia bicolor | reverse complement strand
ACGAGAATTCCAAGATAGAGAGTATTTACATGGGGATCGACTACTTATATACTAACTACCGCTTGTTTAGGGCAAGCGTATGACAAAGCGTGATAGAATATGATGGAATGTCCTGGAATGTTCTAGCTATGTGATAGGAATGGAATGACATCGGCAAGTGAAGCATAACATTGTGAAAACGTTGCAAAGACAGCAGATGGAATGGAGAGTGATGTCATCAATAGATATGACGAAGAAATGATGGTTGCATAGAAAAGACAAATGATAAGATCTTGATAAGATCCAATCAAGATAAGATAACGAGATTAGATAAGATTGTCTAAAGAAATGAAAGAAAACAATAATAGAAGACAAGCCGTTGGTGTACGACTTGGACGGTAGAACGAGGAGTGAAGATATGACAAAGGCGATGATAAGATGATGAATATGCATGACTACGATACGAGTGTAGACCAGAGCGTAGTGGATAGGCCCAAAGATAGGGGAAATGTTGAGATGTCATTTCAGGTTTGTCTTCCTAGTGTCGTGCTGGCACTGTTGAATACGAGCTACATAGCTCTCAGTATTTTGTTCAGCTTGTGGTGGAACTTGTTTACCTGTCCGGGTTATAGTGCAAATTGCACAAAAGGTATGTGTAGATAACATGTCTCTTGTGTTAATACCAGTATTGATGTGGAGATCAATGCCAGACACCATGTGCATATCATGTTGCTGTCCTCGCATGATACCAGCAAGGAGAGTGAGACCAATACCATCGTGGTTGATATTTCAGTGCGCTTGTTCATTCCCGTTCGTGGTTGATGGAGAAGCCTTCCATATGTAGGGAGGAATAAGACTATGAGGTTGATACAGGGCGGGTATTATGAACTTTGCTGTCTCTTTGTCTTTTAACCATGCTATAACCCTATTCAGCATTGCTTTTCATTAGTGCTATGTGTAACACGCACCTCTGGCTTTTGCGCCTCCACAACGAATCTTAGTTAGTGTTGCCTCAAAATCTATATGTGGCTTTGCAGAAGCAATGCTATACATGGCTTCGAGAATATTGTGTGAAACCTTGTGCTTAAATGGTTGGATATTCCTCTTGAAATGAACTACACAGACACGAAAGAAGCACTGTAGATGATCATAAGGATCAAGGTCACAGATGCGACAATGCGGCTCATAGGTACATGGCTGCTGGTTGTCCCTGCAAAGTTCTACACAGAATTTCCCCAGTCCTGTAAACTGTCAGATCTAAATATCGAATGCAAGAAAAAAAAATACCTAGAGCTTGGCTGTGGTGTCCATCTGCAATGACAGACTCAATACCCATACCATGGATGTGGAAAAATTTAACTGGAACACTGGTATCTCATTCCGCTATACTAAAGATGCGGTGGAAGAGGAGAACGCGCGCGTCTGCTGATTGTGACGTTGTGAATGCACGCGCTAACACCATAGCTGTTGTCAAGTTAGATTTACAACAAACAAAAAATGGAGATGGATTAAACTTACATCTTTGATGCAAATTGTCCCAGCTTTCTATTTCAAATTCTTGCCATCCGTGGACACGTTTGAACGATGTGTCAATAGATATCCTCTTTGCCTGCACAAGCAGTGACAACATTCGAGATGTCATGCAGACGACAAGCTGGAACTCATTGTCACTGGGAAGGTCATATTGCTCTATGCAATGTAGATAGCAGTGATTAGATGGAAGCTGTTCGTGCTCGCTAATGAGTCTTTTTGCACCTGCAATAAGGAGGTGAGTAGCAAAATTTGAAATGCAGACAGTAGAACATACCATAGAATCCTGTGCTGTGCGGAAAGTAGGATGTTCGTAAGACATTGATGAGGCATTGCAGGTGATCGAGATTGCCAAGTGACGGGTGGAGATTGTGCGGTGAGGGATCATGTTCATAGTGGGACCATGCAAGAGTGTGGTGGAGACCATGGATAAATCCCAAGTCAAGGACCAGTTGGCAAGGTGTGGCATCAGTGAGTTTCCATTTGAGGCACAATAAGAGCACCTCAAAGCAATTAACTATTTGAGGTGGCGTCTTGATTGGGAGTGGAGGCGGATGGTTGTGAGGGTTGGTTGATAGGATGAGAATGTACGAGCAGTCGTGAAGGTTATTTGGAATGTAGATGTCATAGGACGTCGTGCACTTTTGAGCACTTTGAAAAAGGATACCGCGATGCAGCTTGTTGTTTTCGTTGTGATGCCAATACGCTGTAAAATAAATTAGAACGTTCATTGCACGAACAAATACAATGATATTACTTACAACAGTTGGCTTTCTGCTCCTTCAGGGATGCAGCAAATGCACAGGGAGCAAGGGGGCCAATCCCTAGTGATTTGACATGGTTCTCGACACGTAGGTACCAACTGCTATCACCCGCGAGCAGTGCATGGAGATATGGTGTATCAAACTCCTGCAGATTACGCAGGAGTAAGTGGACGCTCTTGATGTCATGCGAACGCTTCGAGCACCTTGATTTTTGATCATGAGCACACTACACGATTTATAAAAGCAAGGAATACTTACTGTATATACAGCTGGTTATAGTTGTCATACTGCAGTTCAAGCTGACCGTGGCATTTGTTGGTCTTACACCTGTGGTTATTCACTGGCAACTCCTCTACATCCAATGGAGGGTCATTCTCTTGTTCGATGGTGTCGCTTGACTCAGGAAAGTCATCTACTGATGAAAACGCGCACCCCTTTTTGGAGAGGGCACAAAAAAAGGCCAAGGTCTTATGGAAGACTTCCACATGGGCATCGTCTGCCGGTGAAGAGGCAGCGACACGCAATGCCGCTGTGTCGAGTGAGATTGCCTGTTGGCTTGTAAATGAGTGCAACGAGGCAATGTGAGGGCGAAAAGAGCAGCATCGTAGTCCTCTGCCTGTTAGAAATTATATTAGCACGAACAGAAGCTACATAAAAAAGCGAGTAGACTTACACATTGTGCAGAGTTTCGAGCACAAGACGGGCTTGCCCGATACACTCTGCAGCATCTTGCAAACGACCTCATCACGTCCACCGTGCCCATCTCTGAGTGAATACTGAAAGTTGAGTCAAGGGTGATAAAATGAATCGGGGTCGACATGGAAGATATGGGTGATGGTGACACCTGGAGCATCGCCAGTCTCCAGATACTTGATGATCACATCGTGCGGATGCTCAATGATGCGATCAGCAATCTTCTCATGAGTGACCTTGTGAAGGCCCTGGCTGCACTTGAAACAACCCTCAAAATGTTATGAGTGTAGATGAGTACACACGAGAGGAGGGTTACGAATGTAGATGAAGGAAGCCCGACTCTGGATGCAAGTGGTGACTATCCGAAATTTTTGCGAGTACTTTCACTTTTTACCCGTTCATTGTACTTTCTTTCCCTTTTCACAGACTATTACGTAATATTGGCTTATGACATAGCTAACTCTTAGCTAACCTCTTATTCGATCTACCCGCAGATCTCCTTCTTCACTCTTCACATCTCGGATCTTACATCTGCGATCCTCCTGTCTTTCTTCTATTTCATCTATTCTTATTCTCCTCATTGCATCCAGCCCGCATGTAGCTTCTCTTCCATTCCTGTGATCGGGCAGTGCATACTTCCATTCTACATCACGCATGTCTTACACATGTCGTGCTTCTCCCCACCTCCTATCGCGTTCTAGCTTGGTCTAGTCCGCCTCGTTGTAGTTACGTCATAGCTACATCATGCCTCACCTAGGCCTCATGTACTTGTAGTGTAGTACTATATAAGCTGGGGCCTTGGGACAGAATCGCCAGTCGATTCTTCTCTAGCCTTAGTATTGTCAACGGACATACTCTGTTAAGAAGCTCTAAGCAAGAACAATACTATTGACGAGTGCCTACAAACCTCATTAACGGTCTCTCTTGTTGAAGACTACTTCACATCCTCGCAAGTTCCCTCTTTCCATACTCTTCGACTCATTCCTTTGCCCTCTGTGTCTTAGGGTCTAGGTCTATTGTTTGGGTTGTCATTCCACGTCCACATACAACTCATTCAGTTATTCACGACTGTTACACAAAGCTTGAAGCTCAAAGGTTGCACTAGGAAGGCTAAGACGAGAGGAGGATAGAAAGAGTACTACTACTGGGACCCTTTGAGGGGAAAAGACCAGAAGAACTAGACTGGAGTTCTCTGGCGTTGCATTTGGGGTTTATATACTACAACAGTATTTACCTGTATTGACACTGTATCTACGATATGCAATGCTTTGTCCGCATGTATGGGAATGGAATGGAAGCATAGAAGCATAGCATGAGGCCAACACGCTGTGTGGCAGAATGGAAGATAAGAAGCATACAATGTGTGATGGGCATGTGGGATAAAATGGAAGAGAAGCATGATGTAATAATAGCCGGCACGGTAATGAAGTGAAAAGGTGAATACCGTGACAGGATAAGTGGATCGTAGATCTGTGAGAAAGGTTTGAGTGTCCAGACTGACTAAGCAGTCATTGCACGAAAAGATTCTAAGTCCATGAATTGTAAGTGAGCGTTCACGATAAGATAGACAATTAGATCCTTAGGGATCACGTGATGCAATAAGATAAGATAAGAAAGAAATTGTGAAGGGGAAAAATGTAGACCCGTAACAGCGCTCAGTCTTCGTGAACGAACGGGATGGCGGAGGCTCATAGTGGGAGGCAAGAACAGCGGGAGCGGGCGAAGAGGTGGAAAGTGGCGATGCCAGCGAAGGACTCGGGGAAGGGCTAGACAGAAAAGATGTGGGTCCAAAGGGTGAATGAGGAGGTCCAGACAGCGAGGGTGAGAATCTGGAAAGTGGGGGAGATGGCAAGCAAAAGGGCCTAGAAGGGGAGGGAGAGGGTCCAAAGAGTGATTGGGATGGAAAGAAAGTGGGTCAAGATAGCGAGGAGAATGGCTGAAACAGCGAGCAAGATAGTCGGGGCAGTGAGGGAGCAGGCCCAGGCAGCATGAGGGCGCCTACCTGGGCTACTGAGTGGGAGAGGTGAGCTTCCATCTGGTGGGGGATCATCCAATGTGCTCACCATTTATATATGTGTCTTCACCACATAATTTTGACTATCAAGGTGGGGTCATCATTGGATCGTTGTGGTCAAGGATAACATGCCTGCCTTCCTTTTTCGGCAAGTGTTTAGTTGTTGTGGCACCACAATAGCAAATTTACCACGCACCTTCCCTCCAACTACCACCATCAACCAGTGTTGCGAGGTGTAGCACGACCCCCCCATTCGACAACGCTGACCGTATCACACCATATTTCGAGATGCGCAGAGCTTGTGTCCTCTTAGCGAAACATCACCGTGCTCAGTTTTGGAAGGTGTGGGCAGACGTGGGCGAGCCAAAGGGCCTATTTGAACGGTCGCTGGTATGTGAGCTTCGTATTCCTGATGAGATCTCATAGATTTTATCCTGCCAACATACCTTTTCCGGGAAAGTCTCTTTTACAGGGGCTCGCCACACATTCAATTCTGAGCGCTTGATAAGAGCGCTGCCATTTTGCAGATGGTGGGCCGATATGGTCCAATATCAGTGTTTTGACTTACGATCTCACTGGGCAGAGCATTAGACGGGTATATAAGGGCTTGAAGAAGGTACAAGCTCCTCATTCTCATCCCCGTTCTTGATCTAATCATTCTTGCTATGCCTGCTGCTCGTCCTGCTGCCCATTCACCATCCCTGCTGCCAGCACTTCCCATTGCACCCATTGTCCCTGAGATCCTGCCCATCGACGCAGTCTACCACCCTTGTGTTGTAGCACAGTGCACAACCACCGACCTCACCGTTTACACTTGTGACCTCGGTCGTGTCATCACGGTTGCATAGTAAGTCAATCCCAACTCCTGGAATACACGATACTGAACAGTAGTACAGCCTGCTTGGTCCGCTCGGCGTTCGCATCATCCCAAGCGGTATTTTCAGTTGGATGGAGCGGCGCGGTCTCATACTTGAGTGCTTCTGTGTGCTCGTATCAAGTCAGCCAACCCCAGCCCGATTCATTGACAAATTCCTCTTGAGACACACAGTAGTGCGCTGCCACCATGTCGACAATCGTTGTGGTTTCTATCGTAAGTTTTTGTTTGGTATCCTGAGCAAGTACTCATCTCGCCTGTAGTTGACATCACAAAGATCCACTTGATGACCATGTATGAATCCCCCTACGAATACCTGCCAACTTTGTCTTGTAAGTACTGTTTCTTTTGACATTGCATCCATCCTAATCCCCCATTAGTTGGTGTGCCAAAAATACCGATGCAACATTGCTCCAACGGCCTGCACCATTCATTAGAGGATACTTCGGTATCCATATCTCAATGTACCCTGGTGTTCAACAGCTACGTAGTGGCCTGTCACAGTCCCTCGTGGTAGCCACACCCCACCGCAGTACATCATATCATCCATATCGTCGACATGCAAGTAAGTACTACAACACTTTTCTATTAACAAACCACAGATTAATTATACAATAGGCCAATCGACTAATAATGGAGTCATGTCACTTCAAGTGAAGTCTCCTCAGTTGGCACATTGTCAGACATCAGATAGACACCCACCTACAGCTATTGCTGGTCCATCAAGACTAGTAGGACAGGTCCTACTGTTTAGCGAGTGTGAGACGGATGCATTGGATGCCCTGAAGATGGGACTTGGGGTCAGTCGAGATCAGATGGACAATCTCTTCAAACAGTATGATCACTGTGGCCAGAGTTTTATGCGAAGTGCACTGCGAGTGCATATCAAGGAGGTTGGTAAGATGAAACAGGCCACTGGGAGCGATATTGAGGTGGAAATGATGATGGGTAGTGTCAACGAGGACAGTGCAACGAGCGACACTGAGGTAATGTAAAGTGGGGAAAATTTTACGAGGGTGCAGTGGAGTGCGCCCTAATATATAGGGCGGTGTTGATTATTTCTTATTTCTTGTGTTTACCTTTGCTTGGCGGTTTTTGGGGTCTGTGCTCTTCTCACCTTTATGGGATTGCACGGACTTTAGTTTCTTCACTACTTTATAGCTGATAATAACACCGAGTGGTAACAATCGACCCAAAACTCCCCTAAAATTCACCTGAATTTCCAAGTTTTGCAGGCGAGGAGCACGTGAGGAAAACCGGGAGAAAGGAACACTGGACAAATGGGTCCGAACCCCACAGATAGAACTCTTGGATGCGCTCTACATGGATTATCAATTTCTCCACAAAGTCCAACCACCAGGACTTATTTTCCTCATCTTCATACAAGATGCATATCTTCAATGGTGCCTGCTTCAATCTAGCCAATAACTCTTCTGTCCAGTGCTGCGATCTCCAAGCCATGGAAACGTACACCCAAAGAGTCGGACTATTCAGAGCAACATTACACCAATGACAGCAGACGTATGAAACATTGACCCAACTGGGCTTATCAGGAAAAAAGTAATAGTTGCAAGCGCAATGGACAAATATGTTTTGAAGAATCTTGGTTGGGAGTCAAAAGACGAAGGAAAGGGAATCCCTTTGAGTACCGAGGTCGGATAATGCCAACTCATGTCTGATGGTTTCTTCATCAATGCGGCTAGGGACATGGTCACCATGTCATGTGTTGGCACAGATTTGAAGCCGAATGTAGGTTGTTCTTTTGATCAACTACTGGCGGAAACAAGAGCGCGACATTAGGAGTGGGATCAGTGTTTGCACCACAATAATTACTCAATGACTTATGGAGTTCAGATACATCATGAGACAGCGATTAAGTTACTGTGGGATGGATTATCACAGGGTGGTAGATGTGGCTTGTAAAGGAGACTCGAGCCCTTTCGAAGCTTACCCGAGTTTGTCCACCATTATATAACAAGTGGCCAGCGCTGCCGTCAGGGACCTTGCTTGCTGAAGAACCTGTGATATGATTACATGTGCGTACAGATTACAGTTGTCAATAGGGTGTCTCAAAGAGGGTTAATGAGAAGAAAAGAAGTGTGTACGTAAGCAGAAAAACATGCAGGAAAGTTTCCGAGTTGATGCTGACAAAGGGGCACAGTGTGGGGCAGTCCAACGGCCGGCTGGCCGGCCAGCATGCTGCAACCGTGCTGCTGCTGCATTGCCCTATACCCATCGTCTCCAACCGCCATCTACCCATCTACCCCGGTGCTGCCAATGGCTGGAAGCAAGCAGTGCAAGCCTGTCATCCAGTGGGAATGACTCCCTGGTCGGACAGATCATCTCATTGCATGGGGCAACTCCCACCCTAGTGAGCACCTCAAACTTTTTTCAGATTCGAGCCAAGCTGCGCGGGAGGAAGGCCGGTCCAAGGAAACCAACAACCAGTCCAAGAAGGCCATTTACATCACACTCGCTCAAGCCATCTTCCTGCACGACGAATCAATCGAAATCTGCAATATGTGCCAACAAGATCCATCGCAGTTCGTTCCTGCAGTCGAACGATGTCTAGCAGGGTAAGTAGCTATGGGTTTCAAGCAAAAATATTATTTGATCGCCCTGCAGGCTCTGGAAAAAATATCGCAGTGAGTTGGGTGTGCTTACAGGGACTGGAGCAGGGTGAACATATGAAGAGCTGCTCGAAAGTGGCTCAGCGCAAAATATCATCAGTGCGTCGGTCAATACTGTAGTTATTTTACTTACGACCTTTTTTCAGGAGTAGTCAAGGAGCGATTCCCTTGGTTTGATGACCTTCATGGATGGTGGAAGAGCAACCTGGCCTACAACCTCGTTTACGGTAATGCTAATCCTACCCAGGATTTCGGTGGTGAGGCAGCAGCACTCTTCAAGATCCCGTACCGCTCCTGGGCGCCATCAGCTGGGCTGGCTGGGCCAGCTGGGCTGAGTGATTTCGCCCCCTCTTCCATCCCCACTTCTTTATCTGATGCATCTCCATCTCTTCGCCACCCCTTGTTGGGTCCCTTGTTGGGTCCCCCCTCAGATTCCTCCTTCCCGCTCCTCTCATCTGGTACCTTGTCTCTTTGCCCCCCTTCGTTGGGCCCCTCCCTCCTCCCCCCCTCGCCTGGTGCCTTATCTCTTCCCCCCTCCTTATTGGATCCATCCTTTTTGTCCTCGTCTAGTCTCTCTTTTCCCCCTCCCTCATTTGGTGCAGCCTCGTCTCCTCCCCCCCCTTCCAATCCATCCTCGGATCTCCTCATCCCCTCCTCTGGTCTGCCATTGGCTCTTCACCCCCTCTCGTCGGATCCTCCCTCACCGTCGGGTCCCTCCTTGTCCCTCCTCCCCTGCTCGTCTCTCCCCTCCTCATCTGGTGCTCCCTTGTCTGGGTTGTCCCTTCCCCCCTCGCCTCTCCCCCCACCCTCGTCTGATGCCCCATTATCTTTCCCTTCCATTGCGCCTGACAAGGGGAAAAGACGAGAGGATCCAGCTGCCCTTTTTGATTTTAACAGCATGTTCTTGTTTGATGACAATGACAATGACAACAACAACAACAACAACAACAACAACAACAACAACAACAACAACAACAATGACCTTTTCAGAGGTTTCAACAAATTGTATCCCACCACTCATAACGAACATATCATCTCATTAAATGATCCACTTCCACCTTGTCGACCTTCCAGTCAACCTCCCACCCTGCACCCACACCTGGGCCCAGCACCCCATATGTTCTTACAACCAACTTCTGCCGTGACCACAGAGGAGTCATCGGACTTCGATGTGACAACATCGCACCTCCTCGCGAACCTCAATCTCCAGGCTGCCACGAAGCACAATTCATCCCTCCCACCTCTCTCTACTTCTCTATTTACAGACCCTGACGAAAAAGGGTACTCGTCAACCTCAGCAACCTCAGCACCCCCTGCTGGTGGTACCTCCTCCTCTTCACGCAAACGTGCCTGTGAGACAGGGGGTGATAAAATTTCCAATGAAATTACCAATGCGTTGCAAACTATTTTTGAGCAGATGCAGGTTGCACGGGAGGAGAAAAAGGTTGAGAAACGTGCTCGATATGAGTTGGACCTGTGGCATGCAAAACATAAGGTTCGTCAGCGTGATAATCGGCATGAAAATGAATTGCTGCTGCTGCGGGAGCGCCATGAGCATGAAAAAGAGATGAAGGATAAAGACCTTGCTACCCTGCAGCTGCAACTGCAAATTGAGCAGCTCAAGCATGCAAGGGTAGCAATGGAGAAAGGTGTTGCAGGTGGTGAGACACAAGACTCTACATGATTCTCCATACTTTCATATTCTGACCTACTCATGCAGTGTATA
>JBBPSC010001388.1:0-10215 GCA_038093395.1 Baorangia bicolor | reverse complement strand
TTCGACCTACTGCTTGAATTCTGAGGGGCTTACTCTCGTGTAGGTACAAGCCGAAGCTGCTGTCAAGCTGAAGGATATATCCAAGAAGTATGGTTTTGTGGGTGGGAAGTGGTATGTTCCTAGGAATCTTTTTCGATCACACGTCATTTTTGTCCACTAGGTTGATTTTTGCCCCATCAGACAAGGTGGATGCAATTTGGAGCAAGATCGCTTGTGAGATATTATGGTTATAGTTATCTTGTGGCTAATTCCTTTACATAGCTTCCCTGGTCTCTGGTCCCTTGTCTTCCACTTCTGCCTCCTGTGCAAAGGTAGCTACATCGCCCGAGAATGCTGTTCCTGGGTACCAGCATGTTATTTGTGTATACATCCCTGATACCTATGACAAGGAAGATGTTATTGCAGTATGTTTCAAATTAAAGCTTATCCTTGGATACTAAGCTCTTGTTAGGTCATGAAAGTGCTTTTGAGACAACATGGGCTCAATCTCAGTGGAGTTAAGTCTGATCTATACACAATAATAGGTATGGCTTGTTTTCCTTCTATACATGCAACCCTTACTAATTTTAATTGGAAGGCTTGGATAGCAAACACCCTAGTGGCATACCTTCGACTGTAGGTAACCTATTTCTCCTCTTGTAACATATCACTTGAAATTTTGGTAGGTTTGGAAGAATGTGTCATTGCTGAAGGATTCTGAGATCAAGGTATGTATGCAATTGACATGTAAGGATTGAGTTGAGATTGTTCTGCAGGAACTGAAAGAGGCATATTACACTGAGTTGTCTGCCTCTAAAGCTGCAAAAACTGCCACAGCAGGTCCATCCAAGGAATCCAAGCCAGCCAAAGGAAAGTCAAAATTTCCTGTTAAGAAGAAGGTTGTAGAGGATCCCTTTGCATCTGATGATGAGATTGTTCCTAAGGGTGCAAAGTTGAGTGGGATGAGTGGGAAGAGGAGGGTTCAGGAGGATGAAAGTGAGGGATGTGGTAATAAATCCCCAATCAAGAGGAGGAAAATATTGTAATTGGAGTGGTTTGAACTGGTATTTCTTCATGGTCATTTATACAGCCTGACAAGATAGGATATACCATACTCTATTTGGGAGGCCAATTGACTGTGTTCATCTTCTTGAGGATCCAAGTCACTTCTGCATTAAAGGTATATGTTTGTAAAATATATAAGCTAAAAACATGAAACAATTGATCAAACATGACTTAGACAACATTACATTGATATCACATATTACACTGGCTGAGCAGCCTAATTATTGGAGTCTCATGTCCTTTAGTGAATTGCTCCAAGAAGGAACAGGCCTCATTAAGATACATATGTTGAGAGGTGCAAGAGGTGCAAAATTACCTTCCAGGATAAATGTAAATGGGGAAAGAAATGTCAGTACATCTACAATTCTCAGAGTTTGCAGGATATCATGGTACCAGAGTGCATTACAAGTTACAAAAGTAGGAACTGGAAACACAAACACCATAATTTAGTAGCAAATGAATAACATTCATGGAACAACTATCCACATTCTAAGAAATATCAGCATAGTACTTTATAAAGGCACCAAACATCAAGCATCATGAAAGCATACCATATCCTGTATGTACTAACCTCAAGAAAACTTGTAGCCTACTTTTCTATCCAAAAACTGTCTGGCACATTGCGATGCCTTGACAAGATCATGTTTTGCACTGGTCTTCGAGTGTTGCGAAAGTGCTAGAGGTTGGACAAAATGATCTATGAACTGTCGGGTTTGTCGTCCTTGCCACGAGTCTAAGATAGAAAGGGCTGTTCGGATATACATCCAAAGAGCCTCGTAAGCGGGATATTCCTGCACAAGGGAAATGGCATGATCTAGTAGATCTTCCTCGATAATTATCTCCATCAAGGACGGAGCTCCGCTCCGGAAAGCAGCATGAGAGAGTGCGAGAATGGAATGAATTGCGCTGTAATCGGATACATGGCTATCAATCCATCCCTTGACTCCTGCGATTTCGTTGCGGAAAATTGGAACAAAGCCGACGGTATCCATACCAGTGAGGTAATCCGAGAGAAGACTCCGCATGCATATCAGTCGATGTGTCCACGCGAAGTAATTTCGCGGATAGAGTTCGCAAGCTCGAGATACCAACTCGAGTTCTTGTTGGAGCGCTTCTTGTGACGCGAATTGAAGGCAACAATAGGAATCCACGCCCGCAGTATCTGAGAACTGCGGGTCGTACGCGGCACTAAGAAGCCATCGCCTGTGATACCACAACTCGGCATGTTTGGTGCAGTGCTGTGAAGAAAGAAGGGATGCCATGAAACGCAGTTCAGCGTGCGGATCGATCAGATGCATTCGAACGAGATGTTTTCTGGAATTAAGAGCTGTCTGATGGGATGGATTGGCGAGTAGCAGAATGGACGATGAGGCGGTTAAAATCCGAACTAGAGAGGAATCGAAGTCATGGTTCCGTTGGATCGTTATCGCCGGCCGGGTCGGTACGTAGCTGCGAGCGGACTTAAAGACACTGACAGCATGGAGATAGACTTTGTAAAGGATCTTTTGTGGAATACCGAGGTTGTTCTCTACGAAAAGGAATGGGGCAAAGGATGGTTCCGACCCGATGTCATCTGGATTCTGTGTGTGCATCCAAATGGAACCATCGCCGGGAAGGATCTCGATTGTCTGACTGGAAACATATGTTTGGTGTGTATGTTCTGTATGAGATTACTCACGGACACTTGGTTAGGAGTGAAACAAGGAGTTCATACGTTTCCGAGGTTGGGGCAGCGAGAGGACCCATGCAGTGGCACCGTGAGGGTGCCACGCTCGGATGTCGTGCGAACAAGACAAGATCTCAACGACAGGGTCCACTACTAGTACTTCAACTTCTTCTACACCTCCGAAGGTGTGTCCTTCAAGTTGGCTTGACAAATAAAGACGGTCCTTTCTTTCCTAGTTTTCACAAGGGGCAGAGCTGATTCCGGATATCTGACATTCCTGTTGAGAATGCCAATTTACATTCCAGATCGGCCAATGTCTCTCCGTCATCGGCCTGGCAGGTTCTGTGCCCAGTACCGTTCAGCACCCAGGCCATGTTAGATTCCACCATGGCCAGGAGGCTCGTTCACGCCCTCCTTACCATCTATGTAACCAGTGCTATCGTCTACTCGTCATATTCTCTATTGATGACCGCAGCGCTGAAGATAAAAGGATGGTTCACTCCTATTTCCGCAGGAAGAAGAGATGGTGTAAGGTTGCGAAGCTTCAAGCACGCTTTGATCCCGTCGAACCTTCCTGAAGAGACGTTGTATTGGCCGGCCACATCCAACGACGAGCGTGACGTCCAAAGTAGCGAAGTCGCAATGAAAGAATCGCTCTTCCTCTCGAAAGCCTTCTCCCAAACCATGCAACCATGCAAAATCATTCCGTTTTACTACAAGGGTTCAGGGACCTTCGAAGACGACGACATCACCATCACTACTCTCGTGACTTTCAACCGATTCAAGGTGTTTGGGGAACTAGCCAAACGATATAGAGGTGCGAGAATAGTCCCTTGGATTTGTTGGCTTTATACAATATGCGCAGGTCCCATATCCGCTGCCGTTCACGTGGTACCCAGTGATTCCCATGCTGTTCTCGATGCACTGCACGACCTGTATACATCCACCCCAGGAATGTCCAGTTTCGTCGACGTCCACCTCGTTCTCTCCCCGTTCGCTCGCCAATTGAATACATGGCGCAATGCCGCCCGTTTATTCGCACGCACTGAATTTGTCATGATGCTGGACGTCGATTTCACCATTTGTACCGACTTTCGAAGTCATGTTCGAGCCAACTTGGATGGTGAGGTTGGACGTGGTCTTCGAGATGGTCACGCGGCCTTGGTGGTCCCTGCGTTCGAATACCTCGATCAACAGGATGGCATCGATCCAGGTACTTTTCCAAGTGACAAAAAGGTTTTTTCGTTCTTATCTCTATCTCAACCAAGATAAATCCATTTTAGGTCCTCCTGGAGCTTGTTAAAACGAGGAAAATTGACATGTTTCATAAATCTTGGGCTCCGGGACATAACAGCAGTGATTATCCACGGTATTATGCCGCCGCTCCGGGAGAGGTGTACAGAATCAAACAGTACCAGTCCGCATACGAGCCATACATCATCTTTAAGAAAGAGGGACCACCTTGGTACGTACTAGGATTCAGTGATCGCACTACTCCCTACCATGCTAGTTCTCACACTATAGGTGCGATGAGCGCTTCGTGGGATATGGGGGAAACAAGGCAGCTTGTTTGTATGAAATGTATCTCTCCGGAATGTCATTTTTTGTCCTCGCGGATCACTTTTTAGTTCACCAAAGTCATGCGTATGAAGAAGCCGTACGCAGACTCGAGGTATGTGGTTCACTCTGCGGTCCATGACGTTTCGTCTGATGTACATGGGTCATTTGCCTCTTGAAGCGTAAAAGTAATCGCAAGATTTACCAGGAGTTTAAAGAAGAAATTTGCCTCCGGTGAGTATACTGGTGCCTATGATCGATCTTACTTTCCCGGTGGACTTGTTGATCGTGCTCCAAAGGTACCTCCGACAGCATCGTGACGCTAGCACATTGAACACCACTCTGGGACGCAACGTCATAGAGGAATGCAAGAAGCTTAAAGGGATTTCAAGTTCAGCTGTATACGTACGTCTCTTTCGGTCCATATCTGAAGTATTCCCGACCTCTGCCTAGATCATGGACGGAAAGGTGTAGGGCATTTCCTGCCTTGGTACTATCCCATCGGTGTTCAGATAAATACATATTATGTGTAGTGGCCTGTGTCACTTGCGTGCGGCATGAATTTTCGTCACCGAAGGATGCTTTTGGTTAGCTCTGTGGCGTGCCGGATGCTGGCGGTACACCTCGGCTGCATCGGCACAGCAGAGTTTGATGGGTTTTTCGTGCGGCTTGCTTGCCGGGTAAAAGTTCTGCGTTACGAGCTTCGACCCATGATCAAGTTCTGTCAAATATGTCTTAGCATCTGGTTTTCGAAGCCTCGCAGTATTGACAGTACTTGTCGAGTATTGCATGGTTAATCACTAACCACCCGGGTGTTCGGAAACAGCTAAGCTGATTGCCTCTGACCAACAGGTTTTTATGCAGCTACATGCTCCCTTCTGTACGCCTTCTCCTAGTCTGGTGAATAGTCATGCTATGAGGCTCGAGTCAGCGGACTAGCATTTTCCATCGTGCGATTATCACACAGTGGAGCACGTCCTAAGTAAGAATCCCGCGGTCTAGGCGTGCCTTCAAGTTGTTTGGGCCCCAAAAGTTATTGCCGAACATCAGGCCTGCCACCAGGTAGGAGGAGCCAAGCCCAACCACCACGCACCGTGTGGAGGTACAATGTTGCTCGAGTCAAGTTGCAATCACCCATTTCTGGTTAGCCGTAACTAGTGCCCCATACTGCCGGCCAAGTACAAACGGTTGCCTGAGCTATCATGCCGGTCCCCCAGCGCTTCTGTCTGATAGTCGCAATTCCTGCCGCGGAACGGGATCAAATGACAATATACATGTAAGCTCCACTGGGCAGACAGCGCATTTAAAACACTACAGCACCTCCATGTCCTGTGTATATCTGCAGTCCAGCTCGCGTCATAAGTCGCCACTCTTTTAGCCGACACATCCTGGACATGGACACTTGGCTCATCGCGCAATGCATGGCAAGACTCCCCCCCCTGACCTACTTTTCTCATCCAGAGTCTTCTCTTGACAATTTCTTCTCTGGGGAGGCGACCGCCGTAATGGACGGTGTCCATCGAGGCGATTACTTATCGTCCATTCAACAAGGGTATGTGCAACTCGTGATTGAGGTTTGGAAAAAATGTCAACCCTTCGTAGGGCAGCTCCGCACGAGCTTCAGTTCCTGAGATCTCTCAGCCAGAGCCTTGGGATCGACCCTATGGCGAACGGGAGAGCGGTCGAACTCAACTTCCGTCGTTATCATGGACGTATCTTGTCTTGCGACCATTTTCCCAACCCAGTTGACCGATATCCGAGCGCAACAGCTGACGAGCGTACTACGGGCCAACCGTTGCGATCACTCAGTGACCATCGCTCTTTCACAGACCCAAGTGAAATACCTACATCATCGTCTGGTCCAATTTCGGTGTCAATTCTGCCTTTTTTGTCCACGGCCGCCAACACACAGGCGCCCGCAATGTCATCATCAGCTCAGCACGTGGTATCCTGTAAAGACCAGAACAGATCCAAGTCTGCACAGTTACGAGTCGTCACGAACGTTCCTCATACCTCCTCACGGTACCAGTGTATCTGGGAGGTAGCCGGGAAACGACCATGTGGGGAATGGATTGAAGGAGGAAGCAAGGAGATCTGGATACATGTCCGTACAGCCCATGGCTTGAAGGGACTCTATAGCAGCTGGTGTCACTGCAAGTGGGGTGGATGTCTGGAGAAACTCAAGGTCAGCAGTCTGCAGCGACACCTCGGGAAGCATTTGGATATCAAGTGGCGCTGTTTGGGCTGCGATAGGGTCTTTGCACGATGTGACTACATGCGCAAACATATGAAGTGGAGCAAGGAGTGCCATGGCGCTGAGGCAGCTACACGCTTGGCCCTGGAGAAAATATCAGGGACGTCGATAAAGCAAGTTGCAACTGGAATCGCGGAGAACTCCCTGACCGATAGTTTAGCAATGACTTGGTGAGCATCACATCACCAGCCTTCGGCAGGAGTCGCACTCGATTTGATCCGGCAATGGCAGATACCTCATTGCTAGCGTACTTGACACCCCTTGATACAGAAACTGGATGTTTTCTCGAATACAACAGTCCAATACCCTACTTACCTGAATCCAGTTTGCGATGTCCCACTGACATTCAAGTTGTAATCAGATAAGATGATGGTCGTGGCAAACGTGGCATGTCGGTATTCGGTCTGTGGCAGTGCAAGGGCTTTGTCGGCTTTGTCGCGCAGTGTCCATACTCGACCTGATTCCTTGACTGGGTGGGCCACTTGTCTGTGGTCTACGACGACCTTTGACCTTTACGACCTACACCTTTCGTTTTTCCGAAGGTTGTTCAGGCGCTGGACCGCATTTTGGTGGTGTCTTTCATCATGGTTACGTGTCGTAGAACACGAACACGTCGAGCTGCGTGGCTGGCCTTTGGGCTCGTCGCGCTAGCTGCATTCTCTGTCTCTGCACAGCCAGAAACATCGTTTTCTGTTCAAAGTGTAAGACAGGCACTCAGTGTTCGTTTGTCCTCCTGACCAATCTGTTCTGCCAGGTACAACCCGACCCCACAACTGAATTCAGTGCCCATAGTGTTCGTGAGACACCCGTAAGTCCATGTGTATTACCCAGCTACTGTATTTGAGAGTAAAGTATCGTTGACCACACCACTTTGCAGACACCGCGACGCGTACCGGTGGACGCTGAACAGGCAATCGAAGGTTTGATCCTTGTCCGCTGAGTTTGCACGCGATGGTTAACATTCGGATAGCTACCCATGCCTTTAAGCTTGCAATGATAACTCTCTCCAATCTCACCGCACATCCACCACCCTACGACCACGACCCATTCTCACAATCAAGCACCTCACAAGCGTCGTCGTTCCTCTCATCCTATTTGCCCAGTGCTCAGGGTCAAGGACCCATCGGTCGCGCCATTCGTATAGCGATCAAGCTTCGTCAAAAATATTCTCCTTTTCGAATTTTCTCTTGGACGGATAGTTCGGCCGCAGCCGCACGAAAAAAGGACGAGGAGATACGTGGCAAAGCGATCAAGGTGATTGATTTGCTCCAGTATTCCGCCGAGCTTGGAAACACGGATGCACTGTACACTCTCGCCCGTCTGTCCCTCGTACGTTCTTTTTATCGGATCTCGTGTCGCGTTTTAGATTGAGAGAACGTTCTTCGCAGTTCCCCCAAAATGTCTACTTTACGTCGGACCCCAAGCTTGCATACTCGTATTTCTCTTCACATGCGTCCTTGACTGGAAACGCGTCCTCGCAAGCAATCCTTGCGTTCTTCTACGCCACAGGGTACGCAGACACGGTACCGGTAGACCAGGCCAAAGCCATGTTGTATTATACTTTTGCCGCACAGGGAGGACACAAAGGCGCACAAATGGCACTCGCATACCGTTACTGGAGTGGTATTAGTACATTGGAAGACTGTTCTCGGGCTGTGGAATGGTACGAAGCAGCTGCTGATACCGGTAAACATTCGGCCTGTGTCGTGTCGTGCGTGCGATCCATTGACGTGTGTTGACAGCCATGGAGATGTTCTTGTCAGGCCCGCCCGGGGGTCTTACCCTACCCTACACACATACACGGCTCTCCGATTTGGATGGGGGAGCGTACGGACCAGGTGCCAGCGTTGCGTCGACAGGGCTCAATGTCGTGAAGCCAGCTGTAAAAGCAGGTTTTGCTCAGGCCGCAGGTGAAACGTGGGAGGATCTTCTCGAGTACTATATGGTACGTTTTTCGTGCCATGGCACCGAGTGTCTTGATTCATTCAATCTTCTCCAGTTTAACGCCGATCGCGGGGAAATGGACTTCGCGTACAAGCTGGGCAAGATCTTCTATCAAGGGAGTATCTACGCGACCTCGGGTGGGATCGGCTCTGGTTCCGAAGGCGTAGGGCGCATCGGTGAAGATTTCAATCTCGCTCGATCCTACTTTCTCAAGATTGCGCGTCAAGTCTGGCCTCGCGATCCACTCAATCCACTCCAGCACAACGTCCTGAACGACAAGGCTGAGGGTGTCACCCAACCCGGGTGGGCAGCGAAAAGTGCTGCTTACTTGGGGAGGATGTACATGCGTGGAGAGGGTGTGAAGCGGGACTATGAGATAGCAATGATGTGGTTCGAGCGCGGAGCGGAGTACGGCGATCGAGAGTGTCATAACGGATTGGGTATCATGTGGCGAGACGGCTTGGTCAAAGGACGCCAAGATGTTGGCAAGGCGATGGGATACTTTTCGCATGCGGCGGGGCAAGAATTGGCAGAAGCGCTTGTCAACATCGGCAAACACCACTATGGTACGTGCATGTGAGACGTTTCGAGTTGAACGATCTCATATTCGAATCAAGGCAGGGGCGAGATCAAGCTGGCAGCGACTTACTTTGAGACCGCCGTTCGTTACGGATCTCCGTTTGAAGCTCACTTTTACCTCGCCAAGATCCATACGATGAATATGCACACTGCTGGGCTTCCCCAAGGCTATGCGGCCGGTTCGTGCGCAAACGCTGTTTCGTTTTACAAGCTTGTCGCGGAACGTGGGCTTTGGGATGAGGACCTCGTCGACGATGCTGAGTTTGCCTGGAGCAGCGGTATCGCGCGTGGTAAGGAAATGGCCATACTTAAATGGTGGATCGCAGCCGAGAGAGGCTCAGAAGTGGCCCAGAACAACCTCGCGCATGTCTTGGACCAAGGTCAGTTCAATTATTGGTTCATTGGCCATGCGTCGGAGCTGACGTGTCGCCTGTGTTTTATAGACAGAAGTATCCTGCGTCTGACGCGCTTCGCTCCCATCCAAGCATCCAATGATACTGCACGACTCGCGTTGACTCAGTGGACACGCTCCGCTACGCAGCGTAACATCGACTCGTTGGTCAAAGTTGGAGACTATTACTACCATGGGCTTGGTGTACCAGACGAACCTGAATCAATTCGTTGGGAAAAGGCGGCCAAGTATTACCAGAGTGCAGCGGACACGCAGTTGAGCGCGCTCGCGATGTGGAACCTGGGATGGATGTACGAAAACGGCATGGGTGTACCTCAGGTGAGTGATGATGCTCGGGAGACCAAGCCGGATTCATATCGATCTTCCCGACAGGATTTCCATCTCGCAAAGCGACATTATGATCAAGCATTGGAAACGAATAGCGAAGCGTACCTTCCAGTGTTGTTATCCTTGTTTAAACTGTATGCCAGAAGCGTTTGGCATACGTTACAGGGCGGGCAAAATGGTCTTTCTCTGTGGGAGTACGACGAAGGTAAATGTACCGTTTTCTTTACGCTACTTTACCGGTTCTACAACATCCACTCATAGTGTCCATCCCTGAGAGGGCGAACCTGAAACGAGAACTTGATGCCGCTTCCCCAGCGCAATCCGATCCCAGGGACGAAGGGGTTCTATCCACCACCGAGGAACTGGAGGACGAGTTCCAGGATGATGGCTCATGGTACATCGGAAAAGCCAGAGAAGAGTTTCACAGACGGC
>JBBPSC010001387.1:0-10219 GCA_038093395.1 Baorangia bicolor | reverse complement strand
CTGGAGTTCTCTGGCGTTGCATTCAGGTCTTATATACTACAACAGGTATTTGTCCATGTATACGCTGTATCTACGATTGCAATGCATTGTCCGCATGTATGGGAATAGAATGGAAGCATAGAAGCATGTGCATGAGGCCAACACGCAGTGTGGCAGAATGGAAGAGAAGAGAAGCATAACATGTGTGATGTGCATGCTTATCAAATGGAAGAGAAGCATACATAATAATAGCCGGCACGGAGATGAAGTGAAAAGGTGAACTCCGTGACAGGATAAGAGGATCGTAGATCCGTGTGAAAGAGTGTCCTGCTGACTAAGCAGCTTTGCACTAGAAATGACTAAGTCCATGAAAGTGTAAGTAGAGCGTTCACGATAAGATAGACGATTAGATCCTTGTGGATCACGTGACGCGATAAGATAAGATAAGATCAGTGAAAAATGTAGACCCGTAACACGAATGGTGGCGTGGACTTGGTACTGGAGATCCTGCTCTTCTTTCTCGATGAGTCTAACCGAAATTGGCTCTTCCTGGAGCATGTGACAGTGCCGCGGGCAATGTGTCATCTTGACAGTCCCCTTGGTCCAGTCGATTTCCGGGTTATGGCGTTTCAGCCAGCTATATCCGAGGATTAAAGCATTTTTGCCTAGGTCTGTTACTTTGGCAATGACTCTTTCCCGATGTCCTTGGAATTTGATCATTAGGTCTGCAGTGTGGGTGATGTGACCGGCCAAGTTCTTGGTGCCGTCAACATTAAATACAGGGATAGGGTTTTGTAATGTGATCAGGGGGAGTTTTACTTTTTCCGCCCATGATTGGTTGACAAATATGGCGTTGGTACCACTGTCTAAGAGTGCCTCGACCTTGGTGAGATTTTTCTTTTGTGATAAGGGTGCTACCCGAATGTTCATGAGAATTTCGTGAGCTGTCTTGCAGCTTCTGACAAATATTTCTTCAGGGTTTTGCAAATCGTTGTCGTCAATTTTTTTGTTATTTTTGTTAGAGGAATTGAGCCCAGGTGTAACGCCCCTGGCGAGCTCACTTCCATGAGACCCCTCTGTTGGCAAGTTTGTAGAGATAGCTACAGGTGAAAATGTAGCTTCTTGATCTGGCTCAGCTGAGATCTCATCTACTGTGAGTACAGAAAATTTATTGTCTGATCCTACCTGGCCCTTGTCACACCCTGATTCGTGACTTAGGCGGATCCTTTTCCCGACTTCTTGTTCTCTGAAACTTCTACGTCTCGGAAGAACGCACGTGCTTCTTCGAAATTCATACCCCTTATGCTATCCGCGGGGTCTCAGCCTTTGCCTTTCTTATCTTTAGTGCTTTTATTGTCATCCCAGGACGTGGCCGCATCGTGTGTGGTTACACGTGCATTTCGGCCCTTGCCTTTCTTGCACGAGGGTTTATGTTTACCCCCAAGCCACGAACACGAGGGGCAGGAGATCTTGGGTTTCGGGCAGTCTTTCACCCGGTGACCATCTTGGCCACAATTGTAGCAGGCGTTTGACCTGCCTGAATTGGTTGCCCCTATGTCCATTGTGTCGGGGTCTTTCTTGTTTTGCCGAAATGAAGTTTGGCCCGTGGTAAAGTTTAGGGACTCTTGGGCAGTCCCGACTGTGCGAATTTCTGTAAGGTATGCGTTGACCGTGGTCTGACATTTCCCTGTCTTGAATATTTGAGCAATAATGCTCCCTTTGGTATTTGTCTCTAGGAGACTGATGGCATGTGTGGCATCAATTTGTGCCTGTGTGTATAATGCTTGAAATTTGACGATAAAATCGTTGGTTGGCATATTGCCTTGTTGTAAGTTTTTGAGGCTTTGCCTCGCCCAGTCCTGCTGGTTTGTGGATCGGAAAAGACTTTCTACTTCCGTCACACATGTGTTCCAAGTATAGTTTTGCCCCTGCATGAGGCGGGTTTGTGCGAATGGGCTGGCTTTCAGACCCTTTAACCATGAGAGAATGGCAACTGTCGCCTCATAGGAACCAACGGGAATGCTTTCCGCATTGACTTGTATCCAGGCGTTCGTTTTCACCCACCATTCTTCGAACTTTGCTTTGGACCCATCATATTCTCCAGGGTCTGCGAATACTTCAATTTTCTTGGAGGTTGACCTTGGTGTGGGGCCAGTGCCTCCTCCTTGTGCTTGAATGGCAAGTAACTGCCTGTTAAGTTCGGTGTTTTCCACCTCCCTTCTTGCGAGCGAACGGGCAAGTCCCTGCATGCCGTCATTCATGTTATTGAATTCTTCTAGAATTGCGACAATCTTCTCCTGCCAAGTGAGAGAGTCATCGCCAAGAACGTTGTTGAGATTTTGAGACATGTTTTTATGTAAGAGGGAAAGAAAACGTAAAAATGATTTGTTGTAAAGAGCCCTTTAGTGAGGGTGATACTTGGGAGGGTGAAGGGAGATGCGAGGGCGTAAGGTAATAGTAGAGTATTTGGAATCTTCAAGGGGTTCTCCGCCCTTGAGCCTTCTGATAGTACATAAGGCCTTCTTTGGCCGCTGTCTGGCAAGCTGCGCTAACCGAGACTTCTTTGATTGCTGAGGTTCTTCCTCGGGTTGTTCCGACGCCTTCCTTTTAAGTGTGGATGATCCCTCCTCCTTATCGTCGCGTTGCGGTTGTTCTGCGACAAGTTCCTGTAAGAAACGATCTACATCTAATGGGACTCCTTGGTGCTGACAGATATCTGCCGGTGCTGGTGTATCATCGTTGGGGTCTGTTGACCTCTCTTTGTAAGGCTCTGCCTCTGAGGATTGGTACGACAGAAGCTCTGATTCGCTCCTCTTTCGTCCGAAGGGGTCTAGGACGCCCGATGTGGTGGCGATGCGGATTGCTTCGTTGATGTCCTCATCTGAGGTGAAGTGGAAGTCTGAAAGCCTTAAGTTGGCTGCTAATATAGCTGAACCAACACTTGAGGGGGTTGCGTAACATGGTGGACTATTCACACCCTGTAACCTTGCCGATTCCGCTGGCAAAGGAGATCTAACTACCTGCTGTTCTTCTTGCTCTGCCACCCACATGTCAACGTTGATTACTTCTGACGGATGCGGGATACAGGCTGCTCTGTGCTCAGCACCGAGACGTCTTATGTCAGCAATGTAGCGTTCTATGGTAACGCTGGGCCAGTTAGAGAGAGTTTGATGAAAGTCGATCGGCACTGCTCGGCTTGTGAGCTAGTGGAGCGATCCTTCGTGGAACAACGCACTTGTGAGAGATACACTGCGAGGAGTGCAAGGATGAGAGAGTAAGAGTCTAGTTCTAATGAAACAACCAAGAAATATGCATTTCAGATGGTATGAGAGTTGAGGTAATGGTAGTCCTGACAGGGGCAAAGGGTTCCTTCACTCTTTGGGACAAAGAAGAAGGGTGAGGCTTGGGGGGATTTTGAGGGGATGATGCAACCGGTTTTTAAATGTTCTTTGACAAAAGCTTTGCAAGGTTCCTTTTCAGCCGGGTTAAGGGGGTATATCTTGGCCACCTTGGGGGCAAAGGTATCTCTGAGCTCAATGGTGTGATTGAAGGATCGATGGGGAGGAAGTTGGAAGTGCATTGCCTTGGAGAAAATGTCAGTGTAGTCTTTGCAGAAATCAGGGATGAGTACTTCCTTAGGCTTTTTGGCGATGTTGAGTTGGGTAGATATGGTGACCTTGTTGATATGTTCCCCTTCAGTTCCATTTGAGGGAGGATACTCATGAGGAGACCACTCAACCCCTTGGGGATACCGTTGGGCAAACAGGGTGGCAATTTCATGATCAGGATCAGAGTCAAACCAGTTGGGATAGAGAGGTTCTTCAGGGGTGATGGGGTCGATGTTGAGGGTAAAGTGCTTCCAATTGATCCAAGGATTCCATTTCTGGAGCCAGGGCATCCCAAGTATAACCTGGGGGCGACTAAGGTGAGTGACCATGAGTCTTTTAGTATCAGAGAATAAGTTGGAATAGATGGGGATGAAGACATTGTTTTTGATGGTTCCTTTTTGATTGGGGGTTCCATCAATGTTATAGGAAATGATAGGGCTGGGGAGTGGTGAGGTTTTGAAGTTTCCCAGAGATAAGAGTTGAGGATTGATGAAGTTTCTGGTTGCACCAGAATCAATGAGGGCAGTGGTTTCAACAGTTTGGTTCTTTCCTTGTAGTAAGATGGGAAGACGCATGGTTCTGTCATTCTTTGGTGCTACAAGTACATGGTTCATTGTAAGGGAAGGAGACTTCAAGGCAGCTTCCCTTCTTAAAAATCCCGTGCCTTCTGGATGCATGCCAGGGATACTGAAGTGATTTCTTCAGATGGTTCTTCATAACAAGTTTTGAGAACCACAAGGATCTCTCCTTCGTTCTTGCCAGAGATCTTAAGTGAATTGACATATTCATCAAGGTGGGAATGAGGTGGGGTGTTACGCTTTTTCCCCTTTATCGTTCTACTTATCTTGTTACGTCTTGACTTGTTACTTGCACATGGCATGGTAGGTTGGCTTCTATCACTTCCGCTTCATTAATCCTCGCCGACCCCTCTGATATTGTTATCACTTATCTATTACCGTAATTCCTCTACATGGATGTATCCCCCTCCACAGTCACCTCTCTTACAATGACAAGTTCTCCTACCTTCCATCGCTTTCTATTTTCTTTGTAAGCCTGGTCTGTGTGCATCCCCTTCTTACTTATTTAAACCTATGCTGTATTGCTTGTATCTCCATTCTTGATCTACACAATACAAGCATACCTTCTTGAATCATTTGGAAGTCTAACTTCCTCTCCCAGTCCTTGCCCTTGTGACTTATTGTCGACGCTTCTCTCCTTGTCCAAGACCTAGTAACCCTAGGTGCCCTAGTCCAAGTCCCAGAGCCCCTGGGCATTCTCGTCTGTCTCACTAGAGACTCCCTCATCCCTTGTACCTCGTTATCCCTGAAGCTCCTCAGATGTTGGTCTCTTTGTGAGCATCGCCTGTGGAGTAAGTATCCTTGTTGAACGAGCTTTTTTTGGTATGCTTCGCATAACAAAAGATCAAGAATCTCTGTGGTCCCACCTCCTCAGATGAAGGACCTTTACCACAGTCACCATGAGTTGCTTTGGGTTATTCTGCAGCCACAACAAAGACAATGACATTGAAATCCCTGACATAGAAAGCCTTGCCACCCCAGAGATTCCTGCCCCACCCAGCTTCAGACAACGTCAAGTCCTTGGACCCCCCAGGTCGTCGACACCACTAGCACCCCCACCCAGAACACCTACTCCCCCAGCATCTCCACCTCATCCCACATCGCCAACCATGTCCACAAAAACCCCCGAGCTCAAGGCAGCCCTCCCAGCCGACTTTTCTAGCCAGTCCGACAATGCCCCCTGATGGATTAAAGCCATGAGGGCTTACTTCGCCCTCAATGCCTCCCTATACACCACAGACAGTGACAAGATCATGACCACCCTCAACAAGATGAGTGCAGGAAGAGGTGCCTCCCTTGCCGAGATGTGGTATGACAAGATGGCCAACTCGGCTACTCCCAACAACGAGAAAACCTTCGACTACTTCACCTCCAACTTCAAAACCACCTTCTACCCATTCGACACCAAGTCCACTGCTCGCTTGAACCTCACCAAGCTCACCCAGAAATCCTCTCGCCTCCCTGATGGAACCACAGACAATGGTTTCCAACAGTACATTACTGACTTCCAGAACCTTGCCTGTAAAGCAGGAATCACTGATGAGGTCACCCTCACTGACCAATTCTCTATCAGACTAGACCAGCGCCTTGTCGGTATGATCCTCTCCATGTCCACCCTGCCTACTATGCTCTCCAAATGGATTGAGCAAGCCAAAACCTTCCACACGCAGAAGATGCGCATCCTTGCCCTTAGGAAGGGTCACCTTCAATCCTTGTCCTCTCCTCGCCCTGCAAAAGACCCCAATGCCATGGATGTTGACGCTGTCATCATCACCAAACTTACTCCTGCTGATCGAGCCCGATGTATCAGAGACAAGCTTTGCTTCTGTTGTCGCAAACCTGGCCACAGTGCCCCAAACTGCACCCAATTCTCCTCCTTTCCAAAGACCCCTTGATGTCCTCAGCACATTCGCGCCACGGAAACCTCCCCCCCCAAGGAAGAGACCCCTGCCCCACCCTGCTCCCATCTCAATAAGTATGTCAACTCACTCAAAACCTCTGGCAAAGATGAAGGAGAAATCCTCGAGGTTCTCAAAACCTGCTATGAAGAACCATCCGAAGAAATTGCTTCGATGTCCCTGGCACGCATCCAGAAGGCACGGGATTTTTAAGAAGGGAAGCCGCCTCAACATCTCCTTCCCTTACAATGAACCATATACTTGTAGCACCAAAGAATAACAGAACCTTGCGTCTTCCCATTTCGCTACAAGGAAAAAACCAAACCGTCAAAACCACCACTCTCATTGACTCTGGTGCAACCAGAAACTTCATCAACCCTCGACTCCTATCCCCAGGAAATTTCCAAACCTCACCACTCCCCAGCCCCATCATTGCTTACAACATTGATGGGACCCCCAATCAAAAGGGAACCATCAAGAACAATGCCTTTGTCCCCATCTACTCCAACTTGTTCTCTAACACTGAAAAACTCATGGTCACCCACCTTAGTCATTCCCAGGTTATACTTGGAATGCCCTGGCTCTAGAAATGGAACCCTCGGATCAACTGGAAACATTTCACCCTCGACATCGACCTTGCCACTCCTGAAGAACCCCTCTACCCCAACTGGCTTGATCCCGATCCTGATCATGAAATCGCCACTCTGTTTGCTCAAAGGTATTCCCAAGGGGTTGAGAGGTCTCTCCGTGAGTATCCTCTCTTGAACGGAACCAATGAAGAACATATCAACAAGGTCACCATATCCACCCAGCTTAACATCACTGAAAAACCTAAGGAAGTGTCCATCCCCGACTTTTGCAAGGACTATGCCGATGTTTTCTCTGAAGCAATGCACTCTCAACTTCCTCCCCATCGGTCCTTCAATCACACCATTGAACTCTGAGACACCTTTGTCTCCAAGGTAGCCAAAGTATACCCCCTTAACCCAGCAGAAAAGGAAGCCTGCAAGGCTTTCATCGAAGAACATTTGAAAATGGGTCGCATCATCCCCTCAAAATCCCCCCAGGCCTCCCCTTTCTTCTTTGTCCCAAAGAGTGATGGATCACTTCGCCCATGTCAAGACTATCACTACCTCAACTTTCATACCATTTGAAATGCCTACCCATTACCCCTCATACCCAAACTCATTGATGATATGAAGGATGCCACACACTTCACCAAATTTGACATCCAATGGGGATACAACAACATTTGCATCAAGGAAGAAGACCAGTGGAAAGCTGCCTTCATCACCCCCCTCAGCCTTTTTGAACCTATGGTTATGTTCTTTGGCTTTTGCAATGCCCCCAGCACCTTCCAGGCCTTCATGAACCATAACTTTGCTGATATGATCGCTGAGTGCTGGCTCAAGATCTATATGGACGACATCAGCATTGCCACCACAGGGTCCCTTTTGAAACAACCCAAAAGACCATAGCTTATCCGGTGAAGGTAAAGCGGTCCTAAGTTGCCCAATGAACCAAACGGAGAGAAAGAGTGTATGAGCCGTCGTATGGAGTAGATGTCAACCTGGCAGCTTAAGCCCTAAGGCCCGCCCCTAGGTAGTATTGTCTCTCGCTTCCTAGTCTTGAGGGGAAAAGACCAGAAGAACTAGACTGGAATTCTCTGGCGTTGCATTGGGACTTTATATACTACATGGAGTGTGTACACCTGTGTACGTCTAATCTACGATTGCAATGCATTGTCCACATGTATGGGAATGTAATGGAAGCATAGAAGGATGAGGCCAACATGCGGTGTGGCAGAATGGAAGAGAAGAGAAGCATACAACGTGTGATGGGCATGTTAGATCAAATGGAAGAGAAGCATGATGTAATAATAGCCAGCATGGAGATGAAGTGAAAAGGTGAACTCCGTGACAGTGTAAGTGGATCTTAGATCCGTGTGAAGAGTTGAGTGTCCATGCTGACTAAGCAGCAATTGCACAAAATGACTAAGTCCATGAAAGAGTAAGTAGAGCGTTCATGATAAGATAGATGATTAGATCCTAAGGGATCACGTGATGCGATAAGATAAGATAAGATCAGAAAAAGTGACATGTGAAGGGTGAAAAATGTAGACCCGTAACACCTTTCCCTCCACCATGAATGCACCCGTCGCGTTCTCCAACGCCTCCAGGAGCTCAAACTCTCCCTGAAGATTTCCAAATGTGCTTTTGATGCCCCCACTATGGAGTACTTGGGCCTCATCATCGGACAAGGGCTTGTTCATATGGACCCAAAGAAGCTCTCTGCCATCACTGACTGGAAACCCCCTACCTCGGTCAAAGGGGTACGATCCTTGCTCGGTTTTGCCAACTTCTACTGGAAGTTCATTCCTAATTATTCCAACATCGTCTCTCCTTTAACCTTCCTCACCCAAAAGGACGAGAAATGGGCTTGGACTCCCCTCCAGCAGAAAGCCTTTGATGCCCTTCGCAATATCTTTTGCACCGCCCCGGTCCTCACCATCCCTAATGTCGCCAAACCCTTCTTTGTCATGACAGATGCCTTCCTCCTTGCTGCTGGTGCGGTTCTCATGCAACTTGACCCAAACAGTGACAAGAAGCCCACAGCTTACTTCTCTAAAACCTTCTCCTCGGCGGAATGAAACTACAACATCTATGACAGAGAACTCCTCACTGTCATTTACACCCTCGATGAATGGAAACACTACCTTTAAGGCACCCCCCACTCAGTCACAATCATCACTAACCATAAGAATCTCTCCTATATCCGAGATCCTCACAAACTATCTTGTCGCCAAGCCTGATGGGCCCTCTTTCTCCAAGACTTCGACATTGTTTGGGCCGTTACCCCAGGCTCGCAGATGGGCCCTGCCGATGCCCTCTCTCAAAAAGATGAGGTGGACACCTCCTCTGACAACGCAGACTGTGCCATCCTCCCTGACCCAGTCATTATCAATGCCCTTGACCTCACCCTGTTACGGGTCTAACATTTTTCTCCTTTATCTTATCTTTTGATCTTATCTTATCGCGTCACGTGATCTTATCAGATCTCATCGTCTAACTATCGTGAACGCTTTATCTAATCTTTTGGACATAGAACTTTTCGCGCAATGGACGCTCACTTCTATCGGATCTAAGATCCCCTTATACCTAGCACGGTTTCACCTCTTCACTCATCACCGTGCAGGTTATTATTCTCTTCCATTCTACATGCGTTGCACGCATGCCATGCTTCCTTTCTTCCATTCTGCCACATCCTCATGTGGTACACATGTTCTCGCTCCTCTTCCATTTCATGGCTATGTTTCCACACCATGCCTTATGCACATGCCCCACTATATCGTAGATACACCGTAAACACATGCAAACCTTGTATTAGTATATAAACCCTCAATAGACGGCCAGAGAACTCCAGTCTAGTTCTCTTGGTCTTTTCCCCTCAAAGATCAGAGTAGCCTCAGCTTCTCCCTTTCCCTCCAAGTCTAAGTGTTTCTAGTGCAACCTTTGAGCCACAAGCTTTTTGGGTTGTTTCATTAGAACTAGACTCTTATTACTCTCATCCTTGCACTTCACACTTTCCCGCGGCGCTATCTCTCACAAGTGCGTCGTTCCACGAAGGATCGTTCCACTAGCTCACACGTCGAGCAGTGCCGATCGACTTTCACCGAACGCTTTCTTCGTTCCCCACTGTTACTGTAGCACAGCTTTGGGCCCAGATTGGCCATCAGCGCAGAGCCCGTCTCTACGAGCGCACGCCTACTCCTGTTGAACGGGAGGTCATAGACGTTGACGCCTGGGCAGCAGCACAGGAAGAACAGGTAGACGTAAGAGTTCCCTCGCCAGCGGAACAGGCAGGGTCACAGCGTGTGAATAGTCCAACACGATCACCAACCCCCTCAGCACTTGGCTCGCGTATATTAGCGGCCAACTTAAGGTTATCCGACTTCAGATTCGCATCGGACGAAGAGATCGACGAAGCCGTCAAAGCAGCAACGTTATTGGGCGTCCACAACGCCTTATTAGGAAGGTCGGAATCTCTACCGTCGTACGAAAGCACTCCCGCGGCAGAGCCGTACAGAGAGAGGTCAACAGACCCAAACGACGATACACCGGCACCGGCAGACGTTTGCTTGCACCAAGCTCCCCCA
>JBBPSC010001386.1:0-10221 GCA_038093395.1 Baorangia bicolor | reverse complement strand
CTCCGGTCCCATGCCTGGCTTAGGATACACACTGGCCACGGGCGATTATGACCCTGGCGTGGACCAACCACCTCCGTACCACGACTGATCACCTTACGCTATACAATGTATCATATTCACCAGTGACTTACGACACAACAGCAATGAACAAAACGAACAGAGTGGAGTTCCTAAGGGAAAGTAATTTTAGATCTTTCGATCGTCTCCGACACTTCAGTCATGGGAGGTATCGTGGGCAATGGTGGAAGTATGAATGGGGAATGCGTCCCTTTGGTGCCAACGGTGCTGGAAGACTGATTCACCACTAAGACCACAGTCAGGGATCTTGTGCCAGAGGTGTCTTATCTCAAAGACTCACCAGTTGACTGTTCGTATGCCTTTGCTCTTTGCAAAACCAGGCTCTCCTTTCTTTGCGAGCTTTGGGGTGCACGAGTCAGGAATTCAGAAGTGTTGGTATGAGAGAGAGGAGGCACGACTGCCGGCCGTCGGTCAACCATCGACAGGAACCTTGTCGTGGACTGGTGATCCTTGACGTGTTCCTTGTGGTCCTCAGAGGGAGGGCTTCCAGGAGTTGCGTTCGAATTACGCCTCTGCACTCCAGGCATCATAGACTTGACAACCTGCGACAAGCGTGAACTCGTCGTCCGCGTGTGCGTGTATACACTGGGAGGCGAAGAAACGCGTGGCATTGGAGTTTCGGACACAGCCGGGGATGGCTGAGATGGAACTCCTGGAGTGCGAACGCGGAAAGGAGATATCGGAGGCAGGGCTGGAGGCTGCCCGAGAGGAAAAGCAACCTTATCTGGTGATTGGGCGGTAATAGTTCCTGACCTCGAGCGTGATGGGCGGGGGATGGAATTGTCCTGGGCTGGGCGACGCTGCGGTTCTCGCACTGGTATATCTCCTCGTTTCCTCGTGGTTAGGGATGAGAGGTCCTGCATATATCCGCTAGGGGTCCACACTACGCCATCCTGAAACACTTCGGTATGGAGCTCTAGATGCGTCTTCGAATTTCGTGCCGGTCGCTTTCCCAAAATTCGAAAGACCGAGGCATGTAATTCCATATGAGTCTTTCGCTTTCTCGGTGTTATGATATCCATCCGCGGCGAAGGGGCCGCCAAGTCACCAACATCCGCACCTAGCACCGCTCCCCCTTGTTGAGGCGCTAGTATTAGAGCAGGGCAGAGATCCAGGTACGGATATACTACAGGTTCTGGATCGATGCGCTTGAGCTGTAACCTATCCTCAGCGCGAAACAAGATCGATTGACTGAGACTAATTACCTCTGACAATGCAAGGAATGCCCTGGCAGACCCATATTCACCTTCATCAAGTGTTCCAGGGATGTACACTGAACCAAGCACGCTGGGATATGGCTGCACGAAGGGGTACACGGCAGGGTCTGAGGATCAATCATGTCAGCAAATATCGAATATACAATCTTGCAAAACATACAAATACAGATATAAGGATACTGTGGCTTGGTCACTACCGAACAATCATCAACCGAAACAGCGGGGTATATCGACTCAAGGGACCAGGGATAACCTGCAGAGTCTGATGGCATTTCCCCAGATTTTAGAAGCCTGAGCAGCATGAGTTGAATACTCACAGAGGTCCAATATCGGGTATTGGACAGGCAATTTCACACTGACTGATTTCCATTCAATTGATGGAAATATAGAAGGTGATTGCTCTGGTTTGAACGGCTGGTTGATCTCAGCTGACAAACCAGGGTACGGGATTATGAATGGATACACTGGAGGATCTAGTCAAAGTCTCAGCCTGGGGGATTCTTCAAGTAGATGAGTCGACATACAAACAACAAGGGATGGATAACCACGAGAAGCTTCGATTGGTATTTTAGTTGATTCGATTGCGTTGATGAAGGGATAGATGTAATCCAGATTATAAGGATAGCGTGCATGATCTGCTAGAAGCTTAGAGCGTGCATTACAATCCATGAATTTGGACTCACAGATATCAAAGTTAGGGTACAGAGAAGGCAGTTTCACTTCCACTCGCTCGTGCCGGACGTGCGAGGTTACCCTACTGGGCATTTCTACTCGCAAATTGATAGGATAAATATTGAAGTGTGGGTAAACAGCCGGGTCTAGACGCGCCGATAGTAAGCGGCTGCGCAGCAAAATAGTTCGGGCATAGAACTCACAGATATCGAGAGCAGGATAGATATTTGAATTAACGAGCGTTTCAGTCACCTGATTTTTCAAGGTAGATACATTTGCCCAAGTCGGGTAGAGTTCAAAATGAGGGTATGCGGGTGGGTCTAAATGCGCACATCTCGATCAGACAAGACTGCCAGCGTTTACTGAACTCACTCACAAATCACTAGGTGTGGGTATTCCGGGACAAAAACAGATTTCCCGAGAACCGATGGAAGAATTTTCACTTGGTTGACGTTCCCGAAAAGGGACCAAACCATATGCCACGATTGGTGGGGATATTCAGTATTCTCGGCATCATCGAGAACCCGCTGACCGAGATCCGGAGAGGGCAGGCGCTCGATGCTGATTATGTCCGAGTACCGATCATCATCTTGTGGGCCCCACGTCGTCGCAGTCGAGGGTGTGAGTAACACCGACCCTTGAATGCGGCGGTCTATATGCACCGATCCTGGAATGGATGGTGTGTGGGGTAACTCTACAGGTGACGTGAGAGGTCCTGCAGAGGTCCGAGACCAAGCGTAATCGGCCAAGTCAAGCTGAAGAGGTTCGTCGACCTCCCAGATGTGGTTGTTGGCGAGAAGTTCGACCAGCCCAACTTGGGCTGCCGTCTTAGCTCTCCACATTTCTATGCGACGGCGGCGAAGGTTGGATTGTCCTTTTCCACGTTCCACGGCAACCAAGGCCCTCGCAAAGGTTGGGTACACATCAAAGTGAGGATACACCGCAGGGTCTAACGGATGTCAGACGGCAGAATCAACAAGATTTGTTTTCTTACAGATTACTACGTTGGGATAATGGGGAATCAGGTTGACGGTACATTGATTTTTCGTCGTCGTCTGAGATTCCTCTACCGGTACAATGGCAGCACGAGGCGGATAAATATCGAAGTGAGGATAGGCAGCAGGATCTTGTGTTCACATCAGAAACGGTGCTTGATCCCTTTATAGAGACTCACATATGACGAGGTTTGGATAGTTCGAGGAGGAGTCGCTCTGTTGTCCTAGGTGGACAGATATCGGACTAACGTTTGGATGTATTTGAGCACAAGGAGTTGGCCACACTGCGCGCCATGTCGTCCCACTCTTCCATCCGAACGAACTTCCCCAGACTGACTGCTTCCTAGCCACAATATTGGCTGCATGACAATGACAGGCCATTGCGGGGCGGAAATGTGAGAACATACATATCATGGATAGCACTGATGCTCACCAATTGCCGGGCTTTGACTCCATGACCTCGAGACAGAGCCGCTTTGGCCATCGACACGTCGCCTCGTCGCCAGTGGATTTGCAGTATGTAACGGATAAACTTGAGGCCAGGTCTTGGCTGTCAGCCACCCGAAAGAGACGCCCCAAACTACCCTTGAAGCTGGCACCCCCTGATCATTGCTTCATGAGTAAGAGCAAGCACCTCAGTTCCACAATACACACCGTATCCCGTGTAGGATATATGTCCAGGTAAGGATATGCACTCGGGTCTTCCACAAATGTCAGTGTCTGCTAATATATAATGAGGTACCCACTTACAAATGATCATGTTGGGATACTCGGCTGTAATACAGCCTACATTCACCAACCTTACATCTATCTCCTTCGGTATGAACGTCTCGGTGATCTGCAAAGCCTTTGGATAAAGGTCGAAATGTGGATAAATAGCAGGGTCTGGGCCGCGGGTATGAGATAAGAAATATCTCTGAGGCACACGGTTTCACTCACAAATAACGAGGTTTGGATACAAGATCAATGCGCCGTCCAGTGAACATATGATTGTATCCACCTGACTCGACCCCTTCATTTTCACGCCCTCGATGACCAGAGGATATATGTCAAGATGGGGGTACACAGTGGGATCTACCATAGCTTGTCAGTGTTTGCAGAATTATAAACCGTCACGCTCATACAGATCACCAAGCGGGGGTAACTTGTTATGAAGTTGTTTGATTCGTTGAGCATCACGGAGACTGATTGTGAGATACCCTCCTCGACGGTGCATGCAGGATAGATTTCAGAGTATGGGTAGATCGCAGGATCTTAATTTTGATGAGCCTTCGTGCACTGAACGACTAGCTCTGGACTCACAGATGCAAAGGTTTGGGTATTTAGGCACTAGTCCTCCTACTCCACGAAGTTGAATGGGAGCGACCGATTGCATCGTCACTATCGAGTACGGGTAAACTTCTCTCCAGGTCACCGCCCTCTGCCAACCAAATGAACTCCCCCACGATGACCGGAGAGAGGACTTGAGAGGCCCGAACACATTGGGCGGTGAATGCGTATCGGGGTGAGAGCTCACAGTTGGGTCTACGCGGCTTTACTGTCAGGGGACACTCTATCCTCCATGACAATGGCTACTTACAGATCACCAAGTTGGGATAGTGAGGTACGAAGCAATTGGAGTCTTGAAGCTGTACCTGGATCGTAGGCTTTGTCTGGGTAGCTGAATACGGATAGACCTCTTTCCATGTCATTGCGGAGCGCCACCCGAAGGAGTTTCCCCAAACCGCACGGAGTCTTGGGGCCATGATATCTTCGACCATGCGTTCTCCTATGTCAGGCGAAAGTAACCGAGGCATACTTGAAACAATCGAGTACCATTCGTCATCGGTTGGCCCCCAGCTTGTCACAGTGGTCAGAGTAAGTGGAACAGTCCCGTTTGCACGGCGATCAAGATGTACCGAAGAGGGTCGAGAAGATGCGATCGGTGATCCCATGACAGGACTGGGGGGTCCCGCAGATGTTACTGACCAAAGGTATTCGTCGATATTGCCTGCCTGCCGGAAATTACGCACTAGTGCGTACTCATCCATGATCGTCACACCCACGGATACCCCGACTTCTGGGGCCGGCGGGTATGTTTCTGTCATTGAAACTGGGTACAACTCCGTGGTCGCCCTCCACGAATTTACGCGATGTTCCAGGTCACTTTTCGCGGCCTGAGGAATGGCTGACTGGGGGACTGGCGACAAGGCATGGGTCCCGTGAGCTTGCGGAGGAGAATCGGGATGACCGGGGTGATTCTGCGATTTGGGAGGCACATGGACACCGTGTAATTCGAATCGGTCTATAAGAGAAAGCTTCTTAGGCAGATGTCGGAGCGTTTCCGGCCGCGAGTTGGTAACCAGCGTATGCGACCCTGAAGCATCCCACCGATCTTCAACTGGTTGTTCATCTACGTTTATAATCTGGTTCTCTCCTCGCCAGTGAGCTTCTAACGATGTCTGAGAAGTTACGACGGGCGGAAGTGCTGGGTCTGGGTCCCGCAAGGTTCCTGAGACCCACGCGTCAAACCATCGCGCTTTGTTCAAGTCGATATCGAATTCAATACTCCCGCCTATCGGCAGCTGCTGACCCCCGGAAGGCGGACGACCCTCGAACAAGTGGCCAAACAGGTACTGCCAAGAATCATCGGAGATACGAGGTGTCATCGTTATGCCATTCTCGTTGATATGGAGGTAAAGGCAAAGTCCCACGGTGCTTGGAAAGTTGTATTCGCGGGCAATAGCATTCAGTTGTCCAAACATCTGAAGAAAGTGAATTATTACGTCTGGAACTAGGATAGCATATAATCCAAATACCCACTGATGGAAACAATGGCATAAGGATGCCTTGAGAGAGCCTCTGACGGGGCCCCATTGACAGAACGTTTCCAAGTTGCCTCTGATCAAGCGGGAAGTCAGGAGGCGGGATAACCACCACGAGATTTCTCGGGCCCCGTGGGTAGCTACGTTCACGAGGGTCTCGAACGCCCGAGTTTTGATACGAAAGTGTGGACGTCCTACGAGGCTGGAATCTAGCACGCTCGGGTGTGGCACCCAGGTGATGACCAGTGGCCGGAGGCATGTCAAAGTCTGCTCCTGGATTGACAGACAACGATAATGGGGGGATATGTGACGAATCGTGATCAGTGCCCGGAGGGCTGAGAGGCAAATGTCGGAATGCATGGACAGCGGGCATCGTATGGTACGAATGCGGATGGCCGGCGAAAGCAGACATTTCTGCAGTGTAGACCTCTCGTGACCGCTCGGTCAGTCTGTGGTCCACCAGATGGGTGGGGGCTGGCTAGCAGGGAGGGTAAGTACTATGGGAGCGTGGGGAAAGGATTTGAAGCGAATGGATTAGATATAATGTGGCATTCAGCCTGCAACATGAGGCTATGAGACAGCGGTTCTCAGCGGTGTCTGATCGTAAAGGGTCTGGATTGGACCACATGGAGAGTGAGTAAATCACCACGGTGACCGTGTCCAATAATCTAAAACCTGCTGATGTACCGTGGGGGCAGTGAGAGCTTCCCTACCGCTGGGGGACCTACCAGTATTAATTAAAGAGCTGCTGGTTGGGACGGGACGGGACGATGAGAAAGGCGTTATGAGACTGGGAGTCCATGTTGGGTACTGTTGCAGTCACGGTAAGTATTGGAAAGAAGTGGCGTTGCAGTAATAGTACTATCCCCTAGTCATTGACAATGACGATGGAAGCAAAACTGTCGCACCTCGCGACCCTCGCACAAAAGGACAAAACCCCCGCCTACCTTTCCCTCCTCTCAGAAACCCTATCTCGTCCAGATCCCTCCTTGCTGCCCGCTGATCTCCATGTCCTCATCGACGCCGTGGCCAACCCAGATATCGTTGGTCTCGTCACGGGCAGACAAGTCATCTCGGAGCTCGTCAAGAGCATCGGATCCGGCGCCGTTACCGACCATGATATACGCAAGCGCGTCGTCGAAGACGCACTCGCGACGCTTCAGCCTCGAATCGCCAGCTACGAGGAACAGGTATCTAGTAGTCGGAGCTCGTGCCACGCGGGCCAGATCCATTAATATCAACTCTATCAGGTCAACTCCCTGAGATTCCAACTCGCTGATCTCCTGGAAGTTGAAGAAGAATGGACCGAGGCTGCTCGCGTCCTCATGGGCGTTTCTCTCGACTCTGGTTCGCGGTACGAGGAACGACTCTAGTGTCGTCCCCATCGCGTGCTAATAATTCTACTACTAGTTCATTACCTGACGAGGACAAGTTTCGCGTCTACGTCCGTATCGTTCGTCTCCTCTTGGAAGATGAAGATTCAGTACAAGCAGAGACTTACTACAATCGAGCGGCTTCCCTATCGAATTCCACCGCAGACAAGGAGATCCAACTTCAGTTTAAACTATGTCAAGCAAGGATCAGCGACTACGCTCGCAAATTCTTGGAAGCTGCATTGAGGTATCACGAACTGTCCTGGGTTGCGGAGATCGACGAGGAGGAGCGGAAGCAAATCCTGTAAGCATGCAACGCATACCAATTCCAAGATAAGCTGAGCACAACACAGATCACACGCTGTGACGTGTGCCGTTCTTGCACCCGCGGGACCTAACCGTTCCCGCGTACTCGCTTCTTTGTATCGGGACGAAAGATCTTCCGACCTTCCGACGTATAACATCCTTTCCAAGATGTTTCTTGACCGTATTCTCCGCCCGGCAGAGGTCAAGAGTTTTGAGGAGTCGCTTCGGCCACATCAGCTTGCTAAAATTAGCATATCCAGCAATGATAGACTTGCCTCTGCAGTCGACCAAGATGATCTCTTAGAGCCCTCGACGAGCACGCGCAAAGGCCCGTCGACGGTTCTCGATCGTGCTGTAATGGAGCACAACGTTTTGGCCAGCTCTAAAATATATAACAATATCTCATTCCGTGGGTTAGGCGCGTTACTGGACTTGGCTCCCAGCGCTGCTGAGACAATGGCCCGAAAGATGATCGAGCAAGGTCGATTGAAGGGTTCAATTGATCAGGTGGATAAACTCATCTGGTTTGAGGGAGGGAGAGAAGATGACAATGCTCAAGGGAAAGCAGGAGGTTTGGGTGATGTCGAACAAACCAGCGAAGCCACAGGAGCGCCCTTCACGAAACGTTGGGACATGCAAATACGAACTACAGCAGCAAATGTAGTATCTCTACGCCTTTTCCCGTTCTCATATCTATGCTGACCCTTCGACAGGTGGAGTCAATCGTGCAGCATCTTGCAATCCAAGGTCTCATACAAGTACCAGCATGAAAAGCCATCGGCTCATAATCACCATCTGGTGATGCATACGTTCCAAGCACCAAGGGTGTTATTAGACAGGATGTGGTTGCATACTACTTTCCAATTTACGTCGTTTCTTAGCGCGCTCTCGTTTAGTCTCCAACTCGTGCCACTCGCCCTCGAGCGACGACAGACTAGGATAAGATGTCAGCAACTGTAAGCAGTTTAAATGCGTAATACACACCCAACTGGGAGCTCTGGTGGTGGTAATTCGTCCTTGAAATATGGTGCTTCAAGGGCCTGCATCGCGGTGACCCGTTTTGCAGGATCATACGTCAGCAACTGTTCCGCCAGATCAAGAGCCGCAGGAGATAGCCATCTAAGGCAGTGTAAGCTCCGAAGAACCATAATATACAAGACTTACTTTTGGAAGAGCTCCCTGAAATGGTCATGCACCACTTCCTTTGGTTTCACTAATTCATACCAAGGCAGCTCAGTGATACCGGGCCATCGCTCTGGAGTGGGCGTGCCGAAGATACGATAGATGACATCGAGTTGGTGGATCTCGTCGTTTCCCTGGAATATCGGCTTCTTGGTAAATAGCTCGAGCATAATGCAACTAGAGGGATGCAAGGAGTAAAGGCCAGACTCTTTCCAGTAGCGAGCTACCATGGCTTACCCGGCGCTCCACATATCCACCTCCGGCCCATATACTGTCGCACCAAAAAGAAGTTCAGGCGGTCTGTACCAAAGGGTAATCACCCTGTTGGTATAGTCTATACGCCGCCGCTTCTGATAGAACCGAGCAAGCCCAAAGTCGGCAAGCTTGAGTTCACCCCTATTGTTGATCAGGATGTTCGATCCTTTTACGTCCCTATGTATTACTCCCTTGTGGTGCAAGTATGCGAGGCCGGCGAGCATTTGGTTGCAAAGAGACTTCAGATTTGCTTCAGAGAAAGAGAATTGCGTTTGGGAAAGGACACCCGTGAGATCGTGGTCCATATACTCGAATACCATGAACACCGAGCCTGCGTGTACGTGAGTGAAGTGGCGATCCTTAGTGAATGATCTTACCGTTGGATACCATCATTTCGTAAAGGCGCACTATATTCTGATGCCTTAGCGATTGGAGAAGTTTAATCTCCCGCATGGCAGTGACAGGGAAGCCGTCTCTCTCCGCTTCCATCCGTATCCTTTTCAATGCAACGTGAACATTGGTGATCGTGTTTCGGGCTTTGTAAACCTTCCCAAATGTTCCCTCGCCGACCTGGCTCACGATCGCATATAGTTCCTTTCGAGAAGTGATACTCGGGGACGACGGTCGTGTGACCGCGTCAACTTCAAGCTCTGATGGACGGGGTTGTTGGGAAGGGGTAACAAGGTCGCCGTTAGCTTTCGGAGATATTGGCACTTTCGGGACATCATGAGCAGTTGGTGAGGGTGGTCGGAGTTCAGGAATGACCTCTACCGACACCGGGATAGCCTCTTGTGGCAGTGGAAATATAGGCTGGGAGTGGGGTTTTCCAATGGTCTTCCGGGGATATTCGTCCTGATCAGCCGTATCATCTTCGTGCACGCGCTTAGTTGGGATCTCGGGGCGGGCAGGAAGCTCGTGGCATTTAAGGGTGGCTCCATGGTGCTCTTGATCGTCGCGTGGGAAGAACATCTTCACTGATGAACTAGCAAGCCCAATGGGTTTGAAGCCTGCGGGTTTCAAAAATTTTGCTCTAGTCGGAGAATCTGCGTCACGTCGTTGCTGTGTCGCTGATGGTGTTAGAATTATCTCTTGGGGGCGGGAATCTGAGGTCGGGGGTATAACGGGAGGAGGAGGCATACGCTCGGTGGATCGACGTGCTGATCCAGGGGAAGCGGAAGGGGCAGCCTGCTCGAATGTGAATTCAAAGCTTGGTCCAAGCCGTTGAAGATACATACAGTGTGATTCCCATTAGTACCAGCTTTCTCATTTCTTGTCGACTCGGATTCTTGGTCAAGAATAAAATTGGGGCGTTGCTGGAGGGTGGTCTTGGTTATAGAAA